>CM045564.1:11940524-12047417 GCA_024721245.1 Mitragyna speciosa
CTTTTTTTCCAATTTTAGCTGTTAGTTAGGAGTGAAAAACGATTAGCAAGTCCATAAAAATCATAGACAGCCAAAGATATTAAAAGATCCGATTTTTTCCTAGTCAAATCTAGTGTTTGATCGAGTTTGATCAGTTTTTTAACTTCCAACTTTTTAATCTCACTTCGACCAGATGCCTGGTCAGTTCCCAGTTCGATCGATTTTATCGACCAGTTCGATTCGTGTTTGAGAATACAAGTGTTTTGTCTTAGTTATTAAATTGCATTTTGGTCCCTACACCATTAGATATTTTAATTTTGACTCTATTATTGTACATATATCTATTTATATATATATGCCTAATAATTTTTCTTTTTTCTCCAATTTTAGTTGTTATTCAGGAGTGAGAAAAGGTCAACAAGTCCACGAAAATCATAGCCAGCTAAAAATATTAAAAAATCTGATTTTTTTTCTTGGTCAAATTTGGTTTTTGATCGAGTTTGATCAGTAGTTCTTACCTTCCGACTTTTAAACCTCACTTCGACCAGATGCCATGTCGGTTCCTGGATCGATCGATCTAATCGACCAGTTCGGTTCGTGTTTGAGAACACAGGCGTTTTGTCTTAGTTATTGAATTGCATTTTGGTCCCTACACCATTAGATATTTTAATTTTGACTCTATTATTATACATATATCTATATATATACATATATATGTATGTATGTATGCATGCCTAATAATTTTTCCTTTTTCTCCAATTTTAGTTGTTATTCAGAAGTGAAAAAATGTCAACAAATCCACAAAAATCATATCCAGCCAAAAATATTAAAAAATTTGATTTTTTTCTTGGTCAAATATGATTTTTGACTGAGTTTGATCAGTTTTTTAACTTCCACTTTTTAAACTCACTCCGACCGAATGCTTGGTTGATTCCCAGTCCGATTGATCCGATCAACCAGTTTGGTCCGTGTCTGAGAACACAGGTGTTCTGTCTCAGTTATTAAATTTCATTTTGGTCCCTACACTGTTAGATATTTTAATTTTGACTCTATTATTTACATTATTTACATTTTGACCCTTGGATTTTTTATTATTTATTTGATCCTTGAACTTTGTGTTAGTCACGTATTACCTAGATAATTTTTTTGTTTACATTGTAACCTTGAAACTTTTTGTTATTTATGTCTCCCTTGAACTTCATGTTATTTATATTTTGATCCCTCAACTTTCTATTATTTTCATCTTGAGAACTTTAAAAAAAATAAACGTTTGACCCAAAACTTAAAATAAAATTTTATTTTTAACCCAAATTTATGTCAAGTTATTTTTTTATCCCAAAAAATTTCTATCCTTAAAATTTTCTAACTTTTTACAATTAAGTCCCTGCCGAGTCAATTGAGATTTTTTTTCTTACATAAATGATTTCCATGTTGCTCATGTGTGCATTTTAGCTTATTTTTTCATACTTTTGTGTAATTTTTGTTTTAATGCAATTCATTTAGTAAGAATTTATTTATAATAGCTTCATTTATGCAAAATTTTGGTTCCTTTTGTGTGTATTGAGTTTTTAATAGGAATTGGTCCTCCCCCTTCAAATGAGGTATTCTCAAAGCTACATGCTTATTTGCCTATCTTGGGTTATAACTTTATTATGGTATTTATATCGCTTTTTCTATCATGTCACAGTATCGTAATATGTTGCATGTGTACTTCTCTCGAAAAGTGAAAGTGCATAGGAACTTATAATAGATAATTCATATGTACTAATTGCCATGTGTTATTTGCTTTCTTATAAGGATGAACGTGCTAAAATAGCATAGCTTTGTAGCATGTGTCTCACATGTCTAATTGCTTATATTTTTGTGCTTTTAATTTTTGGTGGATTTATTTTTTCTTTCTTTTTTATCCTTACCTTGTATCACCATCACGCAACTCCAATGCTAATGCACATATTAGATTAGGCTAATCCAATACTAACCTATAGGAAATTCGCCTCGTTTAATCTCATGCATCTTCGATGTCCATTCCACTTTCTTTTGTACCCTTTTTAATTCCATGCATGCCATCTTTATTTTTTGATCTATATTATCCTTATTGCATGCCTAAATATATCTATTGCACTCTTGTAGCCCTAAATATTACATTGAATTAAATTTTAGATATTTCATTCGCTTGATAGAAGACATTTAAATTAGATCAGGTCACCTTTCTACAAGGAAAGGACAAGTTCGGCTTTTTAACCTTAGCATGCCTCGTACTCCTTTAGAGATGGAAAATTTCGTGTCATAAGTTCTAGCTCTTGTGCTGCTCCCTTTTCTTTGACTACATACACCTATAAATTACAAGCATTTAAATATTTTATTTTACGTCTCATTTACATATTTCATGATGCCCTTCAAGTCCATTACCCAGTGCATCACCGATAATGTGATGATGTCGATTGGATCTTGAAGGGATATTTTGATCCTCCCCCAATTTCTCCTTAGATCTTGAGATCTTTTCAAGATTTTAAATCTTGCACCTGAATTCATATAGTTTCCCTCCAAAGCGCAATATAAATTAGGTTGCCTTAAGAAAATATGTACTAAACCACAAACCAGCCTAGGCAGGTTTGAGAGTGCATATAGGTTCGATTTTTTTTTTCTTTCTCAACCGAGACCCTCAAACCCACGTCTAGCATTCTGTAGACCAGTAGTCATTTATATTAGGGGTTTCTTTTTCTTCATTTTTGTCTTTATTTTATTTTTATTTTTTCCTCCCAGTTAGGATGCTTAGCCTTATTTAATGAGTCAAATTTCATCTTTAGAACTCATTTTTCCCTTTTTTCCAAGCGTATATGATGAAAAGTATCCCGACGTATCGCATGCACCAAGTGGGACGCTTCCTTTCTAGTTTTAGAACCCCTTTATAGATCTTTACTATTAAGATTTGTCATTTTTATATTCCGTCGGAATCGTGACAATAAGTCGAACATTTTGATTTGCTTTGCGCATGCAAAAGGTGAGGCACGACAAAAGTTAATCTTGTTTTTACACTAATTGTTTTTTTCAAATGGCAATATCTTTACTAATTGTATACTGATCAATATTATAGGAGGGCCCAACTAAACCGTGTGGGAGTTGGAGGGAGAGATACAATATAGACCAGAAGGTAGATTTTGACTAGGAAATTCCTGAGAGAAACTACAAGGCAGGAGCTTGAAAGTTCTTTTCTGACGGCCGAATCACCTTATACCACCTTGATTTTTTTGTAGAACTAGAATTGGAAACCAATGAGCTTAGACATGCAAATTCAAAATTGGAAAGATGTTCAGAAATATAAAGTAACTTTTGCCCTTTTTCCCTTTTTTATTCTTTTAAGTGGAATAACATTGTAAAAACTATTAATTTCTATTAACCACCAAATTTGAAAGCTGATGGAAGTTATCATTTTCACTTATGGTTGTACAAGTCACCCAGGAAGAGAATATTAAACCTTTTGTCTTTGTCTGGAACCATTGGTTACTCATCCGGCCCACTAGCATTTAATTTCTATTATATAAGTAGGTTCTCGAATTTCTCAAAGTAAGCAACTACCAAGCAAAGCGTGGGACGACCTAGCCGGTAAACCACGCCAGCGCAGCACGTACGCAAGAAAGACTGAGAAATGGAAAATTGCCAACGTTGTTGACCTCAAAGTCAACTCAACCCGTCAAGAACTTCTTAGTTTCTCTCACTGTAATCCGCCCCTTAAAATATCAAGCCAAAGAAGCCTATCCTCTATTTTGCACTTCCATTCACGCCTCTACCTTAAACAATGTATCCTTTATTTTTCTTCATAATATGTGTCTCAAATTTTCATTTCTCAAAATCTCAACCTCAAAAACAACAAATCATCTCATCCTTTTCCATTTCCAACTCATCATGGACTCCAACCAAGAACCAAATCCTTCTTTCTCCTAACTCTACTTTTGCTGCAGGCTTTCTCCCCTTACCTTCTTCTCCAGATCTTTACACATTCTCTGTTTGGTATCATGGAATTACCAAAAACAGTGTCACCATAGTATGGACTGCCAATTATGAGTTCCCAGTTAACAGTTCAGCTTCTTTGATCATCAAACCGACCGGGGAGCTAAGTCTGAGCACACCTTCTGGTAAAAATCTCTGGCCTTCAAGACCTGTTAGTAAAACAAACACAACCAATCTCATTCTTCAGGAAAGTGGGAACTTGGTTTTTGGTGATTGGGAAAGTTTTGCAAATCCCACTGACACAATTCTTCCCAATCAGAATATTACAGGAACAGTTTTGGCTACCAAAAATGGAAAGTTCAAGTTTCTTGAGTCTCAAGAGCTCCTGTATAATGGAAGTGGAGATTATTATTGGAAAACCGATTATGCCTTCCTGAAGCTGGATGATCATGGGATGATTTCACAAGCAAACTCCCAATCATTCATTGCATCAGATTTCGGAGATCAGAAGTTAAGGAGGTTGACTCTTGATGAAGATGGAAATCTCAGGCTTTACAGCTTTGATCCAAGCTTGGACCAATGGGTAAATGTTTGGCAATCCGTGTTCAATCTATGTAGAATTAAAGGTAAATGCGGTTCCAATGCTATATGTATATATGAACCTTCAGATTCCTCTACTTCTTGTGAATGTCCGCCAGGGTTTAGGAAAAGCTTCAATGATTCCTGTGAAAGGAAAACTCGAATCACAGATTTCAAAAAAAGCAACTTTTTCCGTCTGGATTATGTGAATTTTACGGGAGGATCGAATTCAAGAAGTATTCAAGATCTAAGTTTATCTGGTTGTCAGGCTCAATGCTTGGCTGAAGATAATTGTCAAGGCTTTCAGTTCAAATATGATGGCAACAATGAGTGTATACTTCTGCTGGAAAGACTAGATTACGGGTTTTGGTCTCCAGGCACTGAAACTGCCATGTTCTTGAGGGTTGATGAATCCGAAAAAGACAAAAATCCAGAGTTCATTGGGATGACGACCGTGCTGGAAACAGCTTGTCCAGTTACAATTAAGCTCCCTTTACCACCCGAAGAATCCAGGACTACTACTAGGAATATTGCGATTATTTCAACAATTTTCGCAGCTGAGCTGATTAGTGGTGTTTTCTTCTTCTGGGCTTTCCTCAAGAAGTACATAAAGTACAGGGATATGGCTAGGACATTTGGACTTGAAGTTATGCCTGCAGGCGGACCTAAAAGATTCAGTTATGCTGAGCTTAGAGATGCTACAAAGAATTTCTCTGACATAATTGGAAAAGGTGGGTTTGGAATTGTTTACAAAGGAATTTTAGGGGATGGCAGGGTGGTTGCTGTTAAGTCCCTGAAAAATGTCACTGGAGGGGATGCTGATTTTTGGGCTGAGGTAACTATCATTGCCCGGATGCACCATCTCAATTTGGTCAGGTTATGGGGCTTTTGTAATGAGAAGAATAGAAGGCTGTTAGTGTACGAGTATGTGCCTAATGGTTCATTGGATAAGTTCATTTTCCAGAAGGATTGGGTGAAGCCGGATCTTGTTGAGTCCTCGTCCGCAATGGAGCAAGAAGTGGTTGACCGGAAACCCATCCTTGATTGGAATATCCGATACCGGATTGCCCTCGGCGTGGCAAGAGCAATAGCTTATTTGCACGAGGAATGTTTAGAATGGGTTCTCCATTGTGACATTAAGCCTGAGAACATCCTCCTGGGGGATGATTTTTGCCCAAAAGTATCAGATTTTGGGCTGGCTAAATTGAAGAAAAAGGAAGACATCATGAGCAAGTCAAGGATCAGGGGTACCCGTGGATATTTGGCACCTGAATGGGCCCGGCCTGAGCCAATTACGTCAAAATCTGATGTGTACAGCTTTGGGTTGGTGTTGTTGGAAATTGTTTGTGGTATGAGGAATTTTGATTACCAAGACTCAAAGGTGGAGAGTGCTGAATGGTACTTTCCAAGTTGGGCATTTGATAAAGTGTTCAAAGAAATGAACGTTGATGACATTTTGGACCCAAGAATCAAGGATTCTTTTGACAACCGTGCTCATTTTGGTATGGTGAATCGGATGGTCAAGACAGCTATGTGGTGCCTTCAAGACCGAGCAGAGAACAGGCCAACAATGGGAAAGGTAGCCAAGATGTTGGAAGGGACCGTGGAGATCACTGAGCCGAAAAAGCCCACAATTTATTTTATTGAACATGACGATGAACGATCTATTAATGTAATAGGAATCTAGGAATATTTGAGCAAATGCTATTTATTCTATGCTGGCTTGCCCTAATTCCCAAATTTATACAACATAGCTTTAGAACAGTAAGAAGTAAAAAGGATAATGTCAAGCGCTGCCATTCTACGAAAGATTGTTCAAGCATCATTTCTCCAGTAACTAGCTGTCTATAATATACGCCACTAAGGTGACCCCCACCCTTGGCAGAAAGTAGTGTGTTTGTGCTTTCGTGCGTTGTAGGGTGTGTTCCCGGCCTTTAGTCCCCGAATTGGGAGTTTCAACACAAATTCAGCAATGCATACAATAAAATCTGTGCGGACCTCAATCTCCCTTTGTTAGGTAAGGCAACAAAAGCTTTTAAATCTATCAAAAGAGATTTGGGCAAAAAAAAAAAAAAAAAAAAAACTTCTCCAGCAAAGTTGCGTTTTCATAACTTTAGCTCCAAAGCAAACAGGTAAAAGAGGAATGACATAAAGCTATATTGCTAGTAGACTAGCTCCATTTTCAGCACTGTCCATTACATTCATCACATATGTAACTACAAAAGTTTGTGCTAGTTTCAGAATGCTTACCGAGGCTCTTCCTGATACAAAATTGGGATGGCACATTAAGTTAAATGAACTTGATGAGTTATCCAGCAAAATCTCCTAGATAAACATCTGTGTCAGTATTCTTGATTTGTTGTTCAATAAGACCTGGACCATTAGGAGCAACACCCTTTTTCAAAATCAGTCTTTTTGAAGTTTCCTCTCCCTGTCGTATATCTTGATATACCACCAGGCATGCTTTTGAAGGCCCATGTCAATCAACAGCTTGTGGCTAGAAAGTATCACAAAGGTCATAGCAGACAGGAGCAGAATCCAGAATAGACTCCATAGAAAAGGACTAAAGGGTATATGAGCTGCATAAACTGGATGCAGGACTCGGATTGCCTACAATGCATGAAGTACATAAAAGATGAAGGCAAAGAATCTAGTCAAGAACTTTGTCATGTTGAAGAATTGGATCCAACAAAACTTGGTGATTTTGCATTTAATAAGTTGGGTGGGTTTCAAGACAGCGAAAAAATGTTTCATAGTCAGCATCATGGGATATCTCAGGATGAGAGCTGCGGTTTAACTAGTAATAAATGCTCACCAAACAAGCTGGTGCCACAAGCACAAAAGTAAGACTTCTCTTCGCAGTCTCTGTATGTTCAGGGTCTGACAAATGCATAGACAAATTAGGACCACACCGTAGCAGAAATAGTGGCAGAAATATTTGAGATATAAGTAGGGAAAGGATTGCAAATAGAGCTGTTAATCAAACTGAGTTGTTCGCAAACACAGCTCGATTTGACTTGTACAAGCTCAATTGGGCTCGTTTGTATCACTTAACGAACCGAGCTCGAATAATAAATTAAGCTCATTTATTGAACAACCGAATACAAAGTATTGTAGTATTGTTCGCGGACACAAAAGTATTGTCTTTTCATTTTAAGTTATTTTTTATTTTCCAAATACCCTAATTCCTAACTCATTCCTAACCTAATTATGTTAGCTTTAATTAGAAAGCAACTAAATTCTTATTTGCCTTTATTTAATTAGAAAACAGTTGCATTAAGACAGACTAATTGAGCGCCATCGAGTTGGGTTCATTTGTGTTAAACGAGCTGAGCTCGTTCGACCTCAGTTCGAGTGCTGTTTTATTTAACAAGCCGAGTTTGAACACAAATTTTAACTCGTTTAATAAACGAGTGAATTCAAACTTGTTCGTTTATTAAATGAGCACTAACTTGAACCAGAGATACTCGCTCAAGTCGGTTCATTTACAGTTCTAATTGCTAAAAATGGGATGCTAACAGACTGTTAAACAGAAAATGAAACAAAAAGTACCTGTCTGCACAAATCTTCTAAAAAATATGAGAAAGTATAATGCTTTATGTCATTGAATTTTGGAATGAATTAATGCTTTGATTATATCGATCATCTTCACATATAAAAACAACAAAAGCATTCTGCAAGGCATGGCTAACAATTATAAGCTAAGCAACTATCCAAAATTCCATTTTGCGCTTGTTCCATCACCAGAATGTGCAGTGTGAGATACTTAAAGGAAATCTTTAAACCAATGACCCTCAGCTTCCAGGATGTTTTGAGCTAAAACAAACAAACAAAAGAAAAGGCATTTGTAAGAGATGCAAAGGTTGCATAAGAAAAACGGTATGAGTCGGATACAAGGAAATCAAGTGTATATTTTACAGGCATTTGTCCAACATTACCATCCACCAGGGCAAGTAATAGTAAGATGGAGAAACATTGAAAATATCCACAAGTAAAATAACTCAAAAATATTCTTCAGTCCTTGGTTTGTAAAAAAAAAAATTAATGTTCAAGATTGAGTATCAACAATTAGGTCACAACAATCTATAGAGGTCATTTTATATCCTTCATGTGAAAAAAAAAAAAAAACCTATAAGAGGAAAAAGAAACTGACCTAAGAATTATTCCATCTTGGCCACTAAGTAACAGATCTTTTAGCCAACAAACCAATGGCAAAGCTAGAATCTCAAGAGGACTTAGTTCAGCTCAACTATAAGAGTCTCGAAAGAAATAAAATATGCTTAAATTTTCTGTAAAATCTGCTCAACTTTTCTCTCAAATCTTTGCATGCTTAGCATAGATCAAACAGCAAAGGTGGGCATTTCTGCCTCGGTTCTCCATAACGGAATTAGAAGTCAAGTTCCAAATGTCTTGAGAGCAATTTTCTAGTTTTAATCTCTCACTGTCTCCTATTTTCCCTCCACCTGCCATCCTTTCTATTATTTGAACCTCCCTTGTATTTAAATTGTTAACCATTACCTTGGAGCATTATATTATGTTGGCACCAGAATTTCAGATTCACAAAATGAATATTAGTTTGCATTTTTCTGGTATATCAATCATCTCACATTGCTGGCCAAGTGTTACCTATCCAAGTTCTACAAACGTTTGCCATTTTAGATCTTACAAAGCCATCAACAACAGCAATGAATAAGAGTTATTTTCTTTATTAAATAGAATTCAATGAGCATCAAAAACAGTGGTAATCGGAAATGCCTTGCTCAACAAGGGGACCGTTCACAAAACAAGCTGAAGGGACCAGAAAAATGTGGCTATTTAAGCAATAAAAGAAGAATCTAAACCTCTTTCTTTCTATGCCTTCCTATGGATGAAGCATGGTTATAGTCTATGTTACTTGCACTCCGATATGGGAGTATGTGGAAATGGGTATGAATGAAGAGTTCGATACTAGTACGACAAGGAAAATTGAAGAATACAGTTAAAATATGCCACATCCACAACCAGAGTCATGCCAACACAACACAACATGACATGACAGTGTATCGTGTGGGTGAAAGGAGAATCCATGCAACATAGGTTATAGTGGTTCTTTTAGTTTTCAGTGTGGCAAGAAAGCTAGATCATGGATGCGAACTCAATCCCTGTCAAATGAAAAGAGGCTCATTTTAACTTCACTAAGCATGTTTGTGATGAAAATACTAATTAGACAAAATCAAAAGCGTGGTACTTCAGCTCACGTGATTTTTCTCATGCTTGACTCAATTGTTTAGCAGGGATATAAAGGCTAAGGACACTTACAAAAGCACTAAAAGAGGAAGCTGGGGGATAAGACGATGTATTGTGCTGAGCCCAATAGAATATTAAGCACAATTAAATGCCCCAAAATTTGAAATATATGAATCCGATGAGTAGATTGGGCAGGTCACACAATTGACATTTTTCCATGCCTAGAGCATGAAGTTGCAAATTGTAAGTGTAAACTAAGGAGGATAAGGAAATTGTATATTGTATTCTCTCATCTGAATGAGTACAAAGGGCTTATATTTATATGTTGTACAAAATAAATCTAGATACTATACATCAATGAATCTAGACAATTATCATACAAGGTAACTAATCCTAATGATTCTAATTTGGCTAATTGAGATATTTACAATCTTGTAATTAATGCTAATTCATATACTATCACTACTAGATAATATACCATATCTGTAACATTAATGCTAATTGATAGACTATTACTAATTGATAATGTACCATATCCGCAATACTTCCTCTCAAGATGGAGCATAGATATTACTCATGGCCTGCTTGTTACACAGATAATCAACTCGAACTCCATTTAAAGCCTTTGTAAAGAGATCTCCCAACTATTCTCCAGTTTTCACAAATCCTGTGGAAATCAAGCCTTGCTGTATTTTTTCACGAACAAAATGACAATCTATTTCAATGTGCTTCGTTCGCTCATGGAATACGGGATTAGATGCAATATGAAGAGCAGCTTGGTTAACACACCGCAATTTTGCTGGCATTGAAATTTTGAAACCTACTTCAGTTAGGAGCTGATATATCTACATTATTTCACATACTGATTGTGTCATAACTCTATATTCCGACTCTGCACTCGATCATGAGATAACATTCTGCTTCTTACTTTTCCATGAGACCAAGTTTTCCCTAACAAAGATACAGTATCCTGAAGTGGATCTTCGATCTTCCTTAGATCCTGCTCAATTAGTATTTGAGAAGCACTCAATCCTAGTGTGATCATGATTTTTATACAAAATACCACGTCCGAGAGCTCCTTTTAAATAGCATAAAATTTGTTCAACAGCTGCCCAATGATAAACAGTTGGAGCCGACATATATTGACTAACAATACTAATTAAATATGCAATATCTGGACGAATTACTACAAGATAATTCAATTTTTCAACTAATCTTCTATACCTCTCAGGATCTTCAAACAATTCACCTTCTTTTGTGAGCTGCAAATTAGGAACCATTGGATTGCTGGATGGTTTAGCCCCTAATTTTCCTGTCTCAGACAATAAATCAAGAACATATTTCCTCTGAGAGAGGAATATCCCCTTCTTACTCCTTGCTACTTCAATACCCAAAAAATACTTTAACATTCCCAAATCTTTTGTCTGAAACTGACTATGGAGAAAGACTTTTAGAGATGAAATCCCTATAGTATCATTTCCAGTGATAATAATATCATCCACATATACTAATAACAAAATAATATCAGCTTTAGATTGTCTGTAGAAAACAGAGTAATCAGATTTACTTTTCTGCATTCCGAATCTTTCAACTACTTGACCAAAATTTTCAAACCAAGCACGAAGACTTTGTTTCAACCTGTACAAAGACTTTCGAAGATGGCGAACTTTTCCAAACTCCCCCTGAGCAACAACCCAGGAGGTTGCTCCATATAAACTTTCTCTTGAAGATCTCCATGAAGAAAGGCATTCTTGATATCTAGTTGATGCAAAGACCAATTATGAGTAGTTGCCATAGAAATAAATAACCTGACAGATGTTAACTTAGCAACAGGAGAAAAAGTGTCAAAATAATCCACTCCATAAATTTGAGCATATCCTTTTGCAACAAGATGGGCTTTCAACCTAGCAACTGACCCATCAGGATTTAATTTAACTGCAAAAACCCATTTACACCCAATAGCCTTCTTCCCTATAGGTAAATTTATCAAGTTTCAAGTATCATTACCATCTAAAGCATTCATCTCCTCTATCATAGCATTACGTTATCCAAGATGGGATAAGGCTTCATGAACAGTTTTAGGAAGAGAAATCGAGTCAAAGGATGCAATAAAGGAACAAGAAGAGGCTGGTAAGTGATTATAAGACAAATGAAGAAACAGGATAAGTACACTAACGTTTACCTTTGCGAAGAGCAATAGGAAGATCATCACTTGAGACGGGATCCAATGACGAAGGAGCTGGTTCAGGACATGCATCTGGAGGATTTTGTCGTTGAGAATACACTCGAAGGATTGGAGGTTTAGCAAAAGGAAAAACTGAGAATGTGATAGTGTAGATTAACAAATCTTCATCCTCCCCCTAAATTGAACGAGCTGAAGATGGGATGAAATGTGTGTTTTTAAGAAAAGTAACATCAACTGACACAATGTACCTGTCAAGGTTAGGACAATAACATCTATACCCCTTTTGAACACGAGAATAACCAAGAAAAATGCATTTCAATGATTTGGGATCTATTTTTGTGACCTGAGGACAAACATTGCGAGCAAAACAAGTACAACCAAATATTTAAGGCTCAATGGGAAACAAAGGTTTGGTTGGAAAAAGACTATGATAAGGAGTCTCACCATTAAGAACAGATGAAGGCATACGATTAAATAAAAAACAAGTTGTAGACACTGCATCAATCCAAAAATGTTTAGGGACATGTATTTGAAATAATAAAGCTCTTGCAGTTTCAAGCAAATGTCTATTCTTTCGCTCAGCTACCCCATTTTGAGATGGTGTATCAACACAAGAACTCTAGTGAATAATTCCATTTTGCACCATATAAGACTGAAATTTTTCTAAAAGATATTCTTTGGCATTGTCACTTCGCAATATTTGCACAGAAACGTTAAACTGAGTTTTAATCTCAGCACAAAAATGAAAAAATAATTCAGAACAATGTTTCATAAAATATAACCAAGTCATACGAGAGTAATCATCAACAATAGTAACAAAATACTTTAATCTAGTATTAGACATAACTGGACATGGACCCAAACATCTAAATGGACTAATTCAAAAAGAACAATTGCCCAATTATTGACTCTAGGACTCAAACTAACACGATGATGTTTGGCAAATTGACAAGACTCACAATCTAATGAAGACAAACTCTGAAATTGAGGACAAAATTTCTTTAACAAGGGGAGAGAAGGATGACCGAGTCTACAATGTGCTTCAAATGGGGTTACGATTCTAGAACAAGCTATAGGCTTTGGCATCTGTGTGTCAAGAATGTAGAGACCTTCAGACTCATACCCTTTACCAATAATCTGCTTCGTCATAAGATCCTGAAATAAGCAATGGTTAGGAAAGAATGAGACAAAACAATTAAGAGTGCGAGTAAGTTTGCTCACAGACATTAAATTGAAAAGACTACTCAGGACAAACTTAAGACAGATGATAACGAGATCAATGGAGTAGGATTAATTGTGCCTGATCCAAGAACATGGGATGTTGACCCATCAGCTAAGGTAACAGTGGATGTAGATGTGTGTGATTGAAAGGTAGAAAATAGACTAGAATTACCTATCATATGATCTGTGGCACCAGAATCAATTACCTATTTGGAGAATGAGGATACAAGACATGTGTTCGGTTTACCTGACTCGGCGATGGCAGTTATAGGAGTAGATGAAGACTTTAAAGATTCTTGATACTGAGAGAATTTAGCAAATTCTTTTGCAGAGATCAAAACAGACTTTTTCTCAGCTATTATTCAAAAAATAAAACTCCAGAACCAAAAGGATAGATCCAAACTCTTGAAATAAGAGTAGAGAATAACAGAACCTGTCTCACAAGAGAAGCCTACACCAGATTTGGTTTTGACAAAACAAAGCACCGGACTTTGGAGAAACGCCGAATCGGTCGGTTGGTGGCGCTCCTAGGCTGGACCAATGGTGGTGTTGACAAACAGTCACTTTAGACGAGTGACCCAAATTCAAATCCTAATCTTGGTGTTATGGCTCTGATACCATGTAAACTAAGAAGGAGAAGAAAATTGTATATTGTATTCTCTCATCTGAATGAGTACAAAGGGCTATATTTATATGTTGTACAAAATGAACCTAGACACTATACATCAATGAATCTAGACAATTAATCATACAAGGTAACTAATCCTAATGATTCTAATTAGGCTAATTGAGATATTTACAATCTTGTAATTAATGCTAATTGATATACTATCATCTAATAGATAATATACCATATCTGTAACATTAATGCTAATTGATAGACTATCACTAATTGATAATATACCATATCTGCAACAGTAAGCTAACAACTTCAAACACAGTTTTACATGTCAAATGATTTTTTCTTTAGGTATATCAAATGACATATTTTTAATCATGCCTGCTATGACTAACTACAATCTGGATTATACTCGAAAGAGCACATGAGATAAAGAACTATAGGAATAAAACAAAAATATAAGTAATAAGAAAAAATATCTTTTTAGAGATGCCAATGACAATTAAATATCCATTGAAAAGACATGGATTATTTTAAATAAAAAATTAACTCACCAAAATATGCAAGACTGTGAATGTTAACCTGCATAAAATGTTCAAACACATTGCTTTTTATCTCTACATCATAACCCAATCAAGCTGCACTTGCAAATACTCCACACATGCATGCCAGCATTAACTAATGACCAGTGGAAGGCATACACTAATGAACACTATTTAACAGAAATATCTAGCTTCCATAAGTGTGAAAAGAACCATCTTTCAAATGTCAAACAATTGTAAAAGATGACACTCGTAGCTAATTCCTTCACCATCAGCACGTGCTTCTATCAAATAATAACTAAAAGCAGACAAATTAATCATACATGAAAGAACAGAAGTAAGAAAAAGCAGTAAAAGATTATGAGAAAAACAAATCCTAGGTCCTTATCCAATGCCAGGTGGAATTTACTATTTGGCTCAAGAATGCCAGTAAAAAATTAATCGAAAATGGAAGATAGATCCAGTTTCCTTATAAATGATAAATGCTGCACCATCTCCTACTTTGACATTCCTGTATTGATATTTTTTTCGCTTTCTGTATCACCCAAGGAGCGCAGAATATTGTAATAAGGAATCCTGACTTTTAAATGAAGACTTTCTGGACCTAAAAAAATTCAATTCAACTTTTCTTTGGGATTATCTTGACGCTACAAAACAGTTTAGAAAAACACCAAAATATCAAAATTCTGACTTTCCAGATACCTTTGCATTAAACCTAACATTCTCATTTTCACCACCTTAAACCCATAAAAAGAGAAAAAGAGAGATCTCCTTTTATGAGGCCGTCCCTACTTTAACAGTCCTCAAAAAATCTATCCACCCAAAGAAGTATAGGACAACAGTTTACACATTCAAAAATGGAAATTAAAATGCATGTCTAGAAAAGTTCTGCAAAATCTAGAACAGAAATGTTTGACTTTTTCCATATGCTGGATTATAAATACCTATGTTATCATTAGTTAAGGTAGGGTTGTAAAGTTAAACATTCTCATGCATAAAATATTCATCTCAGAAGCTAATAACTCCAGTAAACCCAGGGCCCCTTAGACAGGAACATAGAGAATTACTCAACCAAATGATAAATTAAGAGCATGTCTTAAAACAAGAAAGAACTAACCTTGTTTCCAGAAGTTGAAAAACATCATAGTCGTTCTTGCTGGCATGATGGTTAACAATAACAGGAATGAGTCCAAGCAAACAGAGAAGCTAAAAAGGATAAGCTGCAACACATTGATATCATTATAGTCCATCCGAGCTCATGTCCAAGAAAGAAGTTCAACTAATTCATGATAACTTTTCTATTGTGTTACATTTTTCTTTACTATATTAGTATACAAGCCCACCACGAGAATGAAGCATCAAGAGAGAGTACATATTTTACAGCCTCAAACCCAAGGTGTTAAAAAAAAAAAAAAAAAAGGACATTGCAAAGGTTGCATTTGTTAAATGATGAACAAGATACATACTTTTGTCTTTTCATATGTAAGCGTCAAGTTGGTCTTCAATAAATTTGAAGTAATCACATTTCATGAATATGCAATACACGCATTGAATCAAAGTATAAATGTCAATGCTTTCTATATTCATTACGCATAGAACATTTCTACTAATATCCTATAGCTTTACAGGGATTTGATATTGTACAACATGAGTCTTTATAACCTCATTGCCATCTTCCAAGCATGCTTCCCATTGTCTGAAGCTAAAAAGGGCAAGAAGGTAGAAGAAAGAAAGAGAAGAGAAAGAGATTACTATTCCATATGTGATCAGCAACTTAAGATGTTGGAGCCATTCTATAGTGATAAGTTTCTAGTTTGTGTGCATTTAGTACATCTACGTTTTGTAATTTAGGTTGGTTTTTTTCAGGAACAATTGATGAACTTTGGCCCCTTTTTTGTCATTTTCTTCCTATCTTAAGATCTATAGCTAGAACATGCATTTGAGCTATTTAATGTGCAAATTCTTTGTGTTCTTTAGATTTTAGCTATTCAATTATCAATTTGGATCAAGTGAAGCATATTTTGATGATATTTGGGAGTGATTTGAAGTTGATGAGAAGTGAAGAGAAAACGTACCAAAAACGTGGCATGAAGAAGCAATTTTAAATGATGAAATGGAAAGGATAGGGATTGCTATTATATTGGCGATAACTTGAGTTACAGTAATCGGATTGAGATGATTATTGATGCATTTTAAAACTAAGAGGATGCTTTACAATTCTTACGAGATATCAAAGTCTAGTTCTCAAGTTTTTTATAGCCAGAAGTCCAAGTTACTGAAGTAAAATTTTGCTGCAATGTTCTTCTAACCAATTCTTGGTATTTTGAGCATATCTTAGCATCTAGAGCTCTAAATGACATGATATTGGAAAGCTAACTCAAAGAGCTACAACATTCAAGTTGTGTGCAAAACCTGATTTGTCTTTCATCACAGAGTTATTTAGTTTCAAAGATTTCCACAATGGTAATCTGCGCGTGGATTGAGGTCACAGATATGGTCAAAGAGTTGCTGTGGGGAGAAACCATCCCTGGTTTCTCATGGTCCCTGGTTTCTCTCTGGAAAGAAAAACCGTGGGTGCGGCAACGAGTAATCCGTCACGGGTTCAAGTGGTGTAACTTTGAGAGATTTTAGCAGCTAGTAGCAAACTTTTGCAAACTTCACCCTATCTATTTAGAGTCCAACCAAAGAAATTTTCTTGTACATTAAAATCCAAGGACTCTATAAATAGATAGAATAAAGAAGCCCTATGGGTAAAATCATACACATAGAGGCATAGATAAAGAGAGATAGAGAGCAGTTGTAGGGTCTCTCTAGAGAGATTTTCTTTCTTTCAGAGAACCAGGTTAGGTTAGGTCGATTCTTTCTTTCGAAAAACAATTTAGAGGAAACTCTTGTACACATCAAGGGGAGGAATGAATAGAATATTAGATCTTTGTTTATCAATTGAATAAGATTTCTTTCTTATATTTTTCTCTTTTGTTTGATTGTTATGGATTGTGTTTATAAAGTTGTTATCTTTATTATGAAATACATTATGTGAAACTAATTTATCAATCCAAGGCTAAAGAAAATTAATGAATTCAAGTATATATCTTGTTTGTGATTATTCATGCTTTTGCTTCTTCTCTATTTTGATGTGGATGAATTTATAATTGTTTAATCACCAACTATAAATTGTTAATTATTATAACAAGATAATGATGGAAAGGGAATAGATGAAGTTTAGGTAGCATGTCACATTAGAGTAGGCTCTTACATGTGTCACCTATACAATGAATTCGCTAAACTAATATTAGTTTTCTTTACCATGAAAGTAGGAAAGGCCTAGTAAGGAGGTAATCTTCAATTCATCACGAAAGCAAGGGTTGAGTAGAATTGGAATTTGACCCCAAACTAAATAAGAATCAATAGCATGAATTAATCCCTTCACTCATATACATGGTCATTAGTGGAATATACGGCCTAGAACCTTGTAATTGATAGTTTCCTCTAATGTTTTTTGTTCTATAGAGTTAATTATTTTAGTTGCTTTATAATTAAGTTTCTATTTTTAGTTTTAATTTGATTATTTAGATAATAAAGTGAGAGATAAAGCCTTATTATTTAATAATCTATTCCCTATGGGATTGACTATGTTGCCCTATATTCAATGCAATTTGTGCACTTGCAATTAGGATATTTAGGTTTCATTAGTTGACTTATTCGTGTTTGTAGAAGAGGATTAATTGCTGTATTTTACCAACCTAATTACACGTTATTCATGATTTTAGAAGAGGATTAATTGCTGTATTTGACTAACTTAATTACACACTGTCATATAGCAGACTCTTCAAAAGGGTTAGTGGTTAGCATCCACAAGCAGCCGGTACTTAAAATGATTAATTGTTGGTAGAAAGCAAGAAACCACAGAAAATTATCATGGTCATTCACTACTGTCTGCAGTCAAGAGTAGTAAAAATGAGAAACTTCACCAGTTCACTTCTCCATGGCAAGTGGAATATGGCATCATATACTCTTTCTCGTTCTTTCTCATTGCCAAGAATAATTGTGCTTCTTAACAAATTTCCATCATACATTTCATCCAAAAAATATTGCAGGATGACACGCCTCTAAAAGAGAAACATAATCGGCACAATGAATGAGAAAAGCAATTATCGAGTTTTGCAATTCAACTAAAGATTAAGAGACAATAAAGCCTACTTGGACAAATGTCAATCTCTTCTCTTTGCATGTAGGATCCTCAGGTTACATTTATAACAACCTATAGACTGATGCACCACTTCTCATTGGTGGTACAACAATATTACGTGCATAAGGAGTGGCATAAAAATCAACTGTGAAGTCTGCCAAATTCGCCATATAACCTATTAGATGCAATGCACTTTAATGGCAATGTCAAACTAGTACATAAAAACATAAAGTTGTATACGGAGAAAACCAAATGTACAGGGTAAATGGAAAAACATTTCGAGTCACTTTGTTTGGATCTACCAAGCTGATCATTTCCAATATTTCAAATTCTTGAAGTTTGGTTTTTAAGAACTACACAAGTGAGCCATTAGGAAATGAAAAACCCACATGCTGAAATTTTGATAAAAGCATATTTAGATTCATAGTACAATCTTTCTTAACGCCCTCATTCTCTATGGTTTCACCGTTTGAGTCGGATAATATTTCAATGTATTCATGAGGATGTAAACGCTAGACAATCAACTTAACTAGGAAAAAATGTAGCACAACACAGAAGACCAAGAGCACTAAAGTTAAAGTTCTTTCTCATCAGAACTGGACTATGACTGAACAATGTATGCTAGCAGAGTCAGCATGTATAATGATTATTAATCAGTAATCAGGGGGCCTAACTCAATAATAATAATGTTGGAGATAACAACTCCAAAAAGGCCTTGCTCAAGCAGATTGCATTGAATACACTTGAAGAAGTTGGCTGGATTACAATAGGAACATTGACTAACAAAAAGTTACTCCAAACTATAGACAGCAACTAAATTAGATCTTAAACAATGCATATTTTCAGTTGGAAAAGGAAAAAAAAAAATCATTTCAACCAAAAGAGACATCAAGCTCAAAGGGTCAACTTTAACGAGATAACAATGACGAGGTAGAATTACATACTCATTTCATCATTTAATGCTGAAAAATGAAGGCCCAAAATACAGAAAAGAAAAACCTTTCCAATCAAGTTGTATGAATTGATACAGTATAGGAGACATCTGTACACTGCCTCATGTGCACCTGACTGTGAGCAAGTATCTACGCTTTTCCTTCTACTATATTCTCATTTGGTTTTGAATGCTGACAGTTGGAGTTTACCAGCACTGCTCCACAAAAGCCAGAATCCATTTAATTCATGGTTAGACTTTTCATAAATTAGTTCAAGCAACCCCCTGTCCCATATAATTGATGACTAACTTGCACCATCCTGAAGAAAATCTTCATTGCTACCAAGCCCAAAGAGGATTTAAATGATCTTTGCAGCAAAACCATTTTCCAAATTAAAGACATTATTGTACCTTGCTGCTTTACACAAATGACACACAAATTGTAATCGTAACTTTTTCTTCTTTCCTTCTTACTGAGAATACTCATCAAACATCAATGGGTCGAACATAATGGATAAGGTACTCTAGCCCCTTCCCGATGCACTTACCTTCGGTCTCATCATGTTTAAAACACAGCCCATGATATTGAAACTTCAACCAAGCTTTTCCTTAAGAGATATATGACCCAAGACTTCCATTCTTTTGCTAAACCTAACTTTCCCACTTTCAAGATTTTCCCAAAAACCCATACTTATCACAATCAGCCACAGGTCCAAAAACTCTAACCGGAGATCTAGCAGATCAACGAGATTGTAGTCCCACCTGACAACCAATTCCCAAAAGCAGGCAGAAATCTCCTAAAATAACTTTGTAAAATACTTAATGGCATTGAAATGTTAAGCTGTCATTGATCTGCAAGTCACCAATTCATAATAATCTGTGAAACAGGTTTTGTCTCTCAATCAAGTTTTGTGGGAGGAATGTGCCAAGCTATACCGAGAACGTGTTCTGCCAATGGATGAGATTTAACCAAAGAGCTTCTTTCCAAGCTCAAATGTTGCTATCTTAAGATCTTAAAATAGCATCTCGAAGGTAGCCACCCCCATGTTTGTCATCAGTGAGCCAGATCATGTCACTATTTGAAACAAAGAAATCTATTTGCGAAAGATAATGTCACTCCACACTCACTTGGCCTCTATAATGAGCCAGCACTTATACCTCCAACATAGACTTCCGTCAAACAGATCAAAACCAAAGTTTACAAGGCATTTCTTTGTTATCAATTAAGAATAGAATACCCCTGAATGGTAAAAATGTGAGACACGTATCATGTAGATTCGCAGAGCCCTGATTCTTTCTAGTTATGTTTCACGAGTTGCCACTAACATTCATGCAAACTACGAAAAAACCGAACAATGTAATGCTAGCAGAAACAGTATAGCATGTTATTTTGATCACTAACAATCAAAGGAGTCGGCTTGACTGCAATAATCAAGTGAAGCTATATCATAATCTGCATCGATTGTAATAATCAAGCGAAATTATGATATAGATATAATCTCAACCGCATTAATATAATGAAAATCAAACCAAGATGTTAACACTATTATAGTCTTCAGCCCATATATACCCCTAATATTAATCTACAAAAGAAAAGAAAATCACAAACAAAATCCGAAACTTGACTTACAGTTGGGATCTTCTGCCATTCATCTCAGCCTCCGACGCTGTTCCGGCAGCTTCAATTCCGCTTCATTTTGCTCTATATTATTATTATTATTATTATTAACAACCTGGCTCCCCAGTGACGTCGCCGCCTCAGTTCCACTTCCCTTGTCCATAACAAAACTCACGTTCCTCTGCCGCAATTGCGGAATACGAGTAAAATGTCCTGAACACATCCGGCGTCTTCATCGACGGCACCTTCTTTACAACCACGGCATAACTATAGTTACTTGACATCATAACTGTAATTACTATTAAATTTCATGAAAATCCATATTACTGCTTAAATATTATAAATACGTAAAAATTCTGTGAATAAAAATGTTACATTTTAAGAAATAAATGTACAAAAAAATTTATGAAATAAATAAATGTGTTAATAATTAGTTTTTTGTGATTATTCATGACTAGTTGCTAATGTGACTTTATCATCTAGGAATATTGTTGATCTTTTTATTTTCTTTCCATTCCCCAACTCCCCCCCCCCCCGCCCCCCAAAAAAAAAAAAAAAAAAAAAAAAAAAAAAACCCCCTCTCTCTTCCTTTTGGTCTGTTGATACGGCGTCGTCGGGAGGATGGTGGGAGATTGTATATCGAACGAGAAAGTGAAGCGACTGAGGAAGTGCATTGATAGATAATTTATTTATGGAATTTGTAGTAGATAGCATATAGGCCGAGTTTTACAAATTAATAGCTCTCTTTACAGGCCATTGTCTGCATGTGAGCGACCACTACAAATATCAAAAACAAAGATCAATCATACCATAGAAACTAACCGAAACTATAGAGGCTGCAACAACTTATTCGAACACAACTGTCATTTAATAAATCTTCCCCAAAACAAAACACACTAATTAGCTTCAACCTCTCAAAATAATGCCGAAAGTCATTTGAAGAAAAAATCTAGCAATCATAATTTAGAAATCAACACGACCAAGTTGAGAAAGAAGACGATTAAAATAAAAAAATCTTAATTTTATTATCTTTGGCAAATTTATGTCCTTTGATTTTTGTATTCTTTTTTTCAGAAAAAGATTCTTCTTAGAACATATATTCTATGTCATATTGTTCAGACATTAATCACTTCAATAGACTGAACCACGACCAATACACGTTCCCCAAACCTAGTTCATTAAAACTTGTACATCAGGCAGACATGATTGTTTACCCTCCACCTTGTTAAAAAAAAAAAAAAAGGGATCTTGAATTCCTCACGCAGTCATATGCGTGATGGCAACTTATATGCCATTCATGGTAACCACGATTTGGCGAGCAGTAGCAGAGTCACGGTGCTCACACAGCCATATTCCCTGCATCACAAAAAAGTAAATTGTTTTCAGAAATCATCCCTGAAATGCCGGATGCACTTGAACAAATTCCATTAGCTTCTTAAACCAACAATCAATCTTTCAGTCACTGCAAGCACAAATGAACAAAATCGAAACCTGAATTACAACAGCTCAACACTGAAACTTCTTTGACCTAACGCATGAAAAAATGACATCATACCTCAGAAACTTCTTCAGCTACTAATGGAATCTCTCCTTAATTTGGGCTTGGAATGGTAAGTAAAAGACGAAACATACAAGGCTGGATTAACTTTACATAAACAATGCTGGAATTAACAAACTGGAAATATCCATATAAAAAATGAATCTTGAATGTATGAACAATTTCTATAAATCTAGAAGGATGTTCAGCTACCAAAAGAAACCAGTCCTGTATTAGACCCAACTTTGATGTGGAGTAGATCCGGTGGAGAAAAGTTGGAAATTAATTTTAAGAAATACCAAGAGCATAAGTAAATGCACGTTAATTCCCTCAAATTAAGACAGGATGGATTTGGCAAGAAGAGTAATTGGATACAAGAGCTGATCAACATGTATTCAATGAAACAAAGGAAAATTTTTTATCGAGACAGCAATACAATCACAAAGAATGGGATACCTGCCAAGTTCCCATGTTAAGCTTTCCATTTGTAATAGGTATCCTGCACAATCCAAAGATATTGTCAATAGCTTTATTAAACAACACTGAAGCATAAGAACCCAAAAAAAAATTAAAAAAAAAAAATCAACTGCACGCACGTCAATGAGCAACCAAACATTGATGATTTGATGTGAGCGGGCATGTCATCTGGACCTGCAGAATGATATGCTTTTAAATCAGCATAATAAAATTGTAACCATCAACTCAAGAAAATTTCATTGATCAGTTTTTATAACTTCATGCTAGTTAGCTACTCTTTATGCCAAATGCAAGTTCGTATTTCACAGCATAACACTTTAAACTTTCCATTTCGAAAATTGAAAGAGTCATGTTATACAGTAAGATATGAAGTCATGTTCAACAATCAGAAAGATAACAAATGAGAATTCTAAGAAACTTGTTACTAATTAAGAAAGGACTGCCAATAAGCAAAAGAGATAATGCATGATGAACTGGGAAAAAAAAAAAAGAAAAAAAAACTTAAAAGAGTTTTTAGTGTGATTCATATAAGAAATAGAGCCAGACGACAGAAGAACATAATTGGAAGCACTTGACACAATGAGTCCGAGAAAAAAGGATATGACAGCAAGAACTCCAAGATATTAAGATGCTTGGCAGATCTGATTGTGTTCTCATGTCCAGACATGGCAGTTCAATATTCTAGGTTAGGATTGGGAAAACCAAAGATTAGTTGCCAATCCTTATGGAGTTCTGCATATGAGCTACAACAGCAGCATCTACACAAAAATAACAACTCCCCCAACTAATCTCTTCTCTCTGCCCCAAAAAAACCCAAAAGAAAAAAAGAGAAAAAATAATTAAACAAGAAGGCTTGACTCATTCAGCCATTTCGAGTTTAGAAACTGTGATGACATGCTCATGCTCCCAAGACTTGACCTGTGGCTGCATCACTCACCTTAACATATTCCCTCCACTTTGAAAATGAGGATGGTGATGCTAATTGCGAGAGATACATGGAGATGTGCAAATTAATTTATAAAAATATTATTGTAGTGAAATACCCACTTTCTTTTCTTTTTCTCTTTTTTCGTTGTTGTTGTTGTTGTTGTTGATAATAGTCCCTTTGACAAATGAAACAACAATGACCACATTGGTAACCCACAAGATTACAGAGTTATTCATGAAGAAAATGTTAGAAAAATTATACATTACTACATGCCGTGTAAATTGAACATTTAGTCAAAAGAAAAGTCCTGCTCTCAAGAAAATAAGCCACAGACTAACCTTCCAACGTATGCTTCCATGGAGCTGACCTTCCCTGAAATCAAATTTTGAGAATAAATGACACCCACCAGCCAACAACATATGGTATTGCATCAAACTAATCGAATAACAAACTAACCTCCGGAACTACCCTGCTCAGAAATGTCTCAGTATCATCTCGAACATCAGAATCATAATTCTCATTGATGGTCAACGAAGCACTAGTATGATGCACTGTAGCATAAAGGAAAAGGGAAAATAAATGCTCTTATCTACAATATGAAAAATACGTTCATTACACTTATACCAGTTGGGTTCTAGTGAAATTACCACTAGAACTAGGCTGATAAAGTTTGAGGAACCCATGTAATGCAACATACACAAAACAAAGAATCCCACACATACAAATATAATAGACAAGAGCACACACAACCAATCATAATTATACAACACACTTCCACATACATACACGTAGAATCACTAGTCTGCATGCAAAAAAAACACATAACAATCAACTTGTTATGCTGCATACGCAAAGATCAGAAATGCATCTCATACAGCCAATATCACAGTCACATATGACAAAAGCACAATCAAAATGCCACAATTGATTCAGATAGTGGAAATGATGGCTGCGTCTGGATGAGTGTTTTTTGGGATGTTTTTTAAAAATTATTACTGTAGTTGTTTTAAAGATTTTTCGTGATAAATGTGTATGTGAGTTAAAAAAGTGGTTGGAGAATGTGTATGAAGTTTCTAAAAAACAGTATCAAACAAACACAGCCGATGGTTCTGTGAGCAGAGCAATTAAATACTTTCAGATATAGAGGAGAGATAGTGGTGACGATTGTGGCTACTGCAGTGCCCAGGGAAATGGATATGTTCGGAGAAAGGAACAAAAGGATCCAAGGTGGGCTTGAAGAGGATAGAGAGTAGGTAATGGATAGAGAGTGGGCTAGAAGAAGGGCTATCTGTCGAAGAAGGGGAAAGGGTTGGAGATAGGAATGCGGTAGAGGGCAAAAGGGACAACTAGGTGGCAATGACGAAGGAGGGTGGAAGGACAATTAGGTGGCAACAAGGAAGGAGTGCAGAGGAATACATAGGGAAAGAGAAGGATTGGTTTTTCATTTTTCCTTTAGGTTTTTTTCTTTTGTCTTTTTTACAATGTATTTCTAACTTACAATGATGGAGGCTTCTTTGTAATTTTGTACAGCTATCCAACCTAATTTAAGACTTGTCTCTTATAAGGGTTACACTGTAGTTTCTCAGCCCAGAAAAGGTCTAGTGAAAATTTGATCAAAACTGACAAGAGCTGTAAAGTACTTACAGAAGAGATGTGCAAGACCACATCTGAAGCCTGACAAGTCCTGCCCAATTTCCTTCACAATCTTTGATAAAGAAAATAAAGTTAATACTACATTCCCATCAGTGAAAGTAAAGCACTTAGGAAAACAATCTGGGACAGGTGAAATAATACTAAATTCACATCAAATCCTTATAGTTTTGACAAGAGGATGAATAATACTAGGACATCATGGTTGAGAATTGGCTACAAAGTTTAGCCCTTTTCAACTAGCTCTAAGAAAAACAACAGATCTCAACTTCAACAATTGAATTCACAGCCAACAATGTACCAAGGAATGTACTAAGGTTACTTACCTCATCGCAGTTTATGAGATAAAAAGTACAGACATCACAGAAGTTTAGCAAGTGAATGGAAGTAGAAGATGAGATATATGTAAGTCAGAGTTAAAACAAAAAGCACGTTGAAGCAAAGGACACAGAGAAGTGCATGTAATAAACAGTTTGTTTGTGGTGTTTCTTAAGTGCTAATTACTAGTACGGCCTTCCTCCTCGAATTTCAAGAACATCAAAGTAAAGAAGAAAGCAACGAGGCAAGTGTGGATTGAAGCCATTCCTTTACTACTGACAAAAAACTGCAAGAGAGTGTATTTAAGCATTAAACCACTTGGCCATTTACAAATTTCCAAATAGTGTCATGCTGATGTGAGTGTTCTACTCAGACTTACTCCAAATAATTCGATTGTCAACTCAATAACTAAGAGAAAAGCATTAGTTAATTTATAAACTACGTCCCTTCAATTTTTCCTTGGTGGAGCTTCACCCAGAAATTCTTCTTACCTGCCGACACACACACACTCGCACAAAAACATTATTTTCTTTTATTATTATTATTATTATTATTTTGTGGGGATGCTGGGGGCAGATTTCTGTGATACAGCAACTCAAGCTATGGAGGTTCGAGTGATCAAAAGAACGATAAACTAATAAAGAAGGTAAAGTTCAATTACCACAATTATTCAATCTTGATTTAGGTTTAGCGGGATACATCAAAGATGCCCTGATGGACATATTTCGGCAATCGTTCAGGAATTTAAAGAACAGAGATGAGTATGAAAGCTTAAATTTAAAACTTTACAAGGGTGTAGGGGTAGACAAAACACTAGTGATGTACTGCAGAAGAAAGGAGAGGAGGAGGAGGAGGAATCTGGGTTACCTTAGAGGTGATAAGATGACAACCTCGCCGCTGTGGAGGGATGGTAATAGTCTTCTGGGCCCATTTGGGTGCAACAGCAGCAGCGGAACCCATAGCCATGGTTACACCAGCAGCAGCAGAAGCCATCGTCGAATATGAGCGGAGGCGGTTGAGTGTCCCACTACTACCAGGTGCGTGGAGCGGTGGAGGGATTTTAATCTCATGGGTCCCAAACTCAAAAGAGTTTGCCAAAATTGCGCTAGAGCAGGTATTGCTTGTATTAGGCGCCATTGAGCATGTCATGTGGTTACAATAACTAATCATATATCACTGAATAATACAATGTGTGATTTATTATTATCACGTGAGGATAAATTATTGATTCGAATATATCATGTGACGATAAATTATTGGTTCGAATGTATCATGTGGTGCATCTAATATTTTTTTTTTAAGCAAAGGTAACAATTTGGTTATTTTTGTACTGTGTTTCCATGTGAGATATAAGCCTTTTTTGAAATTTTTTGGGATGGATCGGATGCAACGGCTCCATCCGTAGATCTAATAGTAAAAATGTAAGCCACCAAGCTCGAGCTTTAGTGGTTTACATCTCTACCATTAGGTCCACAAGTAGAGCTGTAGACCTTATACATGATAGAATGCACCCCTTTTCTGTCTGCAAACAAGTCAAGTTTATTGCTATAAATTGATTCGATAAAAATAATTGGTGATTTAATACTAGTAACATTTTGTTGGATTACTTATTAAAATATACACATTTTTTTGAATCTTTTGTATTGAGTTTTTTTGTACTACATATGACGTTTCTAAGGTAAACGAATTTACCATAATCAATTTATGCTAAAAATTAGAAATGGAGTTTTAGTTCAAAACTTGGAAAGGCCAAATAAATTGACAATCCATCCGGGAGGTTTGATCTCAAGCACATAAATAAGTACAATAAAAAAAAAAACGAGGGATCGCAAACCAAATGCAAAATGATATAAAAAGAATAAGGTGAAGAAAAGAACGAGAGAAATCACTATTATACTTGCTACATTGCTAGTAGTTTATTTGCAAGTTCCCTCAAGAAAACTAATGTGGAGGGGCCTTTTAGCGGATTCCTAGATGAAACCATATATCTCTCTATCCCCCTTCCTTCCCCTCCCTTTTATCCTACTCTTACTCATACCCACCTTTGGTACACTAGAATGGTTTAGAATGAAAAAGTCTTTCTATCCAGAATAGATTAGAAAAAAAATTTTAATCTAGTGTTTTGTAACCTAGTCAGAATGAAATACTTATTACTTTTTGGTTTTTCGGATGTTTGTATGATATAATCATATTTAGATGTCAAAATGAAATAAAATCTATATTAAAATCTATATTAATTTGACTTAATTGTCCTAAATTCTTTGTACTAGAATGTAACATTTTTTTATGTTATTTGTTTATAGTATGCATAATTTTTATGCCTACAAGAAAATTTAAAATTTTTATTTTAAAATTCTTGATATTATTGTTAAAATTAAATTGCTTGCAATCTTTAATTAATTTTAAAATTTAAAAAAAAATAACAAAATCAAATGTTCATATTCTTTATTTATTCTGTTTACAGTTAATTTATAGGAAGTTTAGTTTTACACATTTGCACAAAAGTTAAAAATAGTATCTTAAACATTATTATAATAAAAAGGAAAAAAAATGTTCTGAGGATGTATTAAATTGATTGTGATTTAAAAATAATAGATAATTATTAATTAATGATATAAATAACCTAACATGTTTTAAATTTTAAAAATAAAAAATAATAAATATATCAATGAGTTAAAAAAATTGTAGAAAGACATATATGTAAGGATAAAATTGACTCCTGTTATTTTAGTCTTTTTAAGATAAAATTTTATTGTAGAAACCTTAAGTTTTTGTTAAGGAATGAGATACTAAGAAAAAGTTGGAATGAGCATTCCAATGAGAATGGGTTTTCCAACTCAAAATGTCTATACCAAATATAAAAATGGAATGGATAAGTTGAAAAAACCTTTCCATTCTAACACATTCCCACATTACTAATGCGGGGTTAATCCTATTCTAGCATATTCAAGGGATAGCCCAACTAGGCCAGAAGAAACCAATGGTGACTAAACCACTATCATCGAATCTCACAGTTCATATAGATTTGAAACCACATATTACTAGCTAGTATTTCCCATCTTCCTAGAAAATGAGGGAGAATTTGAAGTTGTTGACAAAAAGAAGACACATAAAGAAACTTCAATATGTCCATGATGATGATCTCCACAAGACAAGTTTCAAAATATTTGTCTTCTTCTAGTGCAACCATTCCCAGGTTCTTCAAGCATCATTTTTGCCACCAGATAAACCACAGTGGACCATGTTTATTTTTTCCTAGCCTGTTTCTCAATCTACCAAGCTTGCCAATATTCATGCCAACCAACATCTTTTGAAAGCCTGGTTAAGTAAAATGGAACACCATGCTAGTTGAGGCCGTCCTATATTGGTATGTACAGCTATGAGGAGCCATAAAAGTATTGCAACCTAGAATTGAATAACTACGAGAAAAGCTTTTCATTGGAGACAGAGTCAATAACAACAGAAGTGTTGTTCTCATAGAAGAAAAGATGTATTTCTTGTAGATACCAAATTTTGACACACCATTTATTTTCAAATATTGGGGGGCATGTTTGCATTTTTGGGGTCAACTTTTAAATTTTCAATAATCTCGGTGGGCAAAATAGTAATTTTTATTTATAAATACTTTTTCATCAGTTTCGGGGGGGTTTAAATTCACATTTTTACTTTCATAAATATTTTTTATTTTATTTTTTATTTTTTATGATTTTTCTAGATTTAATTGGTATTTTTTATATTTTTTACCAGCACAAGGTCAAAATGGTAATTTCGCCTCGCGAATATCACTTTAGTTCATTTTTAGTTCCAAATTCATTTTTTTAATTCTTTAAGCATGTTTCTAAATTTTCTTGATTTTTTCAGAGACGATTACTATTTTTTCTGTGAATTTTCATTGCCCAAGGGCAAAATCGTCATTTTACAGTTTAAATTCAATTTTCACCAATTTTGAGTAAAAAATGCATTTCCTAGTGTTTTAAGCTTATTTTAAATTTTTGGTAATTTTTCGAGGTCAATAACTATTTTTCTCTAAATTTGCATTGTCTAAGGGTAAAATCATCATTTTACAGCTTAAATTCATTTTTTTTTGTCAAATTTTGAATCAAAAAGGCATTTTCTAGTGTTTTAAGCTTACTTTTAATTTTTAATAATTTTTTGAGACTAATATCTATTTTTGTATATTTTCGTTATACAGGGGCAAAATCATCATTTTACACCCCAAGCGCGTTTTTATCAGTTTTGAGCTCTATTTTTTATTTTTTAAAATCTACTGTGGATTCTTTTTGAAAATTTAGAGATTGCTATCAGATTCTTTGTATTAATTTTTTAAATTTTGGGGTTAAAATATTTTTTTAATAAAATTAGCATTTTTAATACCAGTGGCGTTTTCGTCTTTTTTATAGCATTCTTGGCCAGCAAGACAAGTGGCTTATAAATACTCCTTTTAATCAGCAGAAAAAAAAGAGAAAAAATTTGGAAACCCTACAAACACTTTGCTTTTTTGTGATTTTTAGATCAAACACACACACATATACACCAAAAAACACACACTCCATTTTCTTTTGATTTTCGGTTACTGTTCATCAAATCCGGTACTGTTCATCTTCTTCAACATCAAATTTCAACTGTTCATCATCAGAAAGAGAGGTAATTCTTCATTTTAAATTCTTTGTTTGATTTATGTTTTGATATAAAACGAATTTGTTTTATAGATTTCTTGAATTTTGGTTTGTGTTTCTTTTTCTGGAAATTTTTTCTGGGTTTCTTTATTCTCGTTTGGGTTTGATTTCTTTCTCTGGGTTTTCTTCTTTTCAGTTCTTCTACCGATCAAACCCCTCCCTTGTACTCAGTTCTCTCTTCTCCTAAGTTTTTCTCTCCACCGTCCCTCACAAACCACCACCATAAACCTCTAAAATCAGCTCCACAAGCAATTCAAAACCAACCAAAATCCCTACCCTCCCAGTCAACAAATGTAACAAACAGCCATCGACGACCATAAGCCTTCAAAACTTCAACCCAGAATCATCCCTGTCCCTATCTTCTCCTCCACCGTCACAGCCCTCATAATCCTTCTCCACAATTCAGTACCAGCAAAATTCAAACCCACAGTACCGCTAGAACAACCCCTCTATCATCTCAGCCTTCCACATCACCGAAACCTCCATAGGACCATCAGCAAGCATACAATCAGCTCTTCCCTCACTATCGAAATTTCTTGCAATTCCACCATCCTAGAATCTAAACAACCCTATTAGGCCACCATCAACCACCTGCAGCTACAAGCATCTCCACCTCAATTGTTACTGCAAGGCTCCATCAGGCCTTCCCTGTTACAACCAACCAACATCTACCCAAGTCACACGGCAATCACACAACCACCACCACAGCAAGACTACTACCCCATCACCAGGCCATCAGTCCCTCACTCCTGCACTCTACAGCCACAATCAACAGTCATGAGCCACCAATTTCCCACCAGAACAACCACACCTATGCCGGCTACCATAAACCTGCAAAACCAAAAAACCCAACTTTAACAAAACAATAGTGTCTGCAAACAAACAATAGTCCTAGACTACTCAAACCCAATCACTTCACAATCACACACCTTCAATTAGAGCCACTGTTGCCAAATCCCCACCTCCATCAGCATCATAGTCCCGCAAACCTGCAAAGAAAAATCAGAAGCAACCAGACAATCAATCGAAATTGCGACCATCTCCATCTAAAAATCAGCAGCTCCTTCCCCCTGCCACTAGCAAACGTCCACCAATTACCCATTGAAGTCTACCAATAACGACCACAATAGTTCTTCCGCCCACCACCATCATCACTACTGCAACTAACACACCCAGTTAGGTAGCCCTACATAATCCCAACCCACTGCCACCTCACAACCGAAAATTAGCCTCATTCACCTAAGCTACTCCTCTGTCGATCATCACCATCACTCCCTTGACACTGCACACCACCGAGAGAGAGAGAGTGAATCAGAGTAAAATAGAGAGAACGTCCGGGCGAGAGAGAGAGAGAGGACAGAATGAAGATGAAATCGAAAAGAAAGAGAGGCGATTGAGAGAATGGGGAATAGAAAGAAAAAGAGAAAATTAGAATGGAGAGAAACCAAAGAAAGAAAGCAATCGGAGGAGAGAACAGAAGAAAAAGGGGATTTTTAGAGATAGAAATAGAGAAATAATGAGGAAGAGGATGACAAAGAAAGAAGCTGGAGATTGAAGAGGGAAAGCAAGATATAAGCGAGGGAGAAGAAGAAGTGGCAGAGAGAGAGAGAGAGATGGAGAAGGAGAGAAAGAAGAAAATTAGAATCAAGAGATAGAGAAGAGATTTGGGAGAGGGGAAGAATTGGTTCCAGTAAGAAGGGGGAGAAGTTTTTCTACGAAAAAGAAGACTAAACATGAGTTGCTTCTTTTGGTGATTTTTTTTAATTCTATGTGTTTGATTCGGTCAACTGGGTTTGAGTTTGTTTTACGTTTTGTGTTAATTTCCCTTATTATAGTCATTCTGGTTTATTAACATTTTGTTATAGTTCAATTTGATTAATGATTTTTTTTAACACCATTATTTTCTTGTTTAGGTTTTGATAGGTTTTAGTATTGTATTTCTTTATGTTTTAATTTCTTTGGGTGACTATCTGATTTGTTAATTTCAGTTAATTAGTTTGACCAAGTAAATAAAGTTTAGTTAATTTATTGGATTTAGTTTGATATTTCCAATTTCTTCTTGCCATTTTAATGTAAAGCATATTATACCCTTAGATACTTTTATTTTTCTGCATTTTAAGTACTTGTTTATTTATAGGTTAGTCTCTTAGATTTTGATTTCTTTTTAATTAGGTCCTTAACTAATTGCAATTTTACTTCCTATTTGCATGAATTTACTGTTGTGCTCCTTTCAATTTGCTGTAATTGCATTTTTGCCCCCCTAAACTTGTGTAACTTTTTATCTTACCCCCTTATTAATTGGAATTTCCAATTCTACTCTCAAGCTTTATAGAAATTTACTTGTAGCCTCCTTAGATTTCATAGAATTTATATTTCACCTTAATTTTTATTAGTATTTCATATTTTAGTCTTTATGTATTTATATCGTGATACATTGACGTGTGTGTTCATCTTTTTAAGTATTTGTACCGGGTCTTCTAAAGAGGTATCTCGACTTCTTGTTATTTTCCTCTTTATGTGCTCCAATATGCTCCAATGTGATTTTATGCATTATTTTTATTTGTTTATTTCTTATTTTTATATACTTGTTGCGTATTTACGTATTTAATTTATTTAATTTTGAATTTTTATTATTTTTGAAAAATATAATATTTTGTATTTAGCTAGTCAATGTAATAGTTAGATTTTTTTTTCATATTTTAGCAAAAATTGTGTAATTAGATAGAAAGTGTAATAGATAGGGCATTTTTCATTTCCCCCCTTTGAATTGTAAATTAAGCCCCCGGTGTAATAGTTAGGGTCTATTTGCTTTTGCGTGCTTATGTGTTTATTTGTCTTTACCGCTTTCATTAGGATTTTGCATCTAGAATATCATGCTATATGTGTTATGTGCTCCTATGTGATCTTATATGTTTTTATATGTTTAATTTGCTTTTAATTCATGCTTTAATATTTAATTCATGATTTATGGTATTCCGTCACTACACTAGTCCAACGCTAGTTGTGGCTTCTTCTTTTCCCGCTAGTCCAACGCTAGTGGGACTTTTTTAGAACGGGCTAGTCCAACGCTAGACCCTTAGGACATTTTAGTATTAGGTACATTTATGTAAGTTTCACATCTCATGTCACACACTTCTAGTTTTCTTTCCATTTGGCATGATTCTATTATTATTATTATTATTATTATTTTCACACATTTTTAAAATGTATGACATCTAGGTTGCATCTCACTTATAAATTAGGACATTTGTGTGATTCTACTAAAAATAGTCATCTACTCACATGGGAAGCGGTGGCGTACAAGCCGTTCCCCCCTCCGTGAGTAGAAACATTCAGTCACGAGTTATTAGTCCCCCGTACCCGTCATGTTGCATACCCACCTTCTTTCTTCACTTACTATATATTATTATTTTCTTTTTCTTTTTGCATCACATTTTGCATAAAACTCGTGACTCCCTCGAGATCTCGACTCAAGTTTCGCAATTAATGCAATAATCCCGACCAAGCCTCAACGGAACATGCCAACCCTCTCGATACTCACATTTAGACTTAGGATTTACATCAATTTAGATACATCCGAACACGATAGAACGTAGGGTTAATTTAGAAAAATTTAATTAAAGCTCGTAACTAGCCTCGGCTAGGTCGAAAGGGTGCCTTAGGTGCGAGCCTTTGCCTTCCCTTTCTTCAAATGTGACTCTCGGACCTTTTTCTCTCGTTTTTCGTAGACCGGAGTCGAAAAAGGATTTTAAATGATTTTTTTTAAATTTTTTTATTTTTGTTTTTGCTTTGTTAAAACGATTTTTTTGGGTGACTTGGTACCCCCTAACTCAATACCAAGTGGCGACTCCATTTTCTTTTAAAAATAAAACCCTTTTTCAAAAAATCAGTTGGCCAAAATTGTCGCATTTTTTAGTCCCAGCCTTACTTTTTTTAAAATACCATTTTTTCTTAAAATACATTCTTTAACTAAACACTCGATTTTATCACACACGCGCCATTTTTCCAAAATCTATCTTTTCAAAAGGAATCTTAGATTGGACCGTCCTTTTCGGGACGCGACAGTCAACGACCCCACTAGCACCCTTTGCTCACGATTTTAGGACACGACATTTCTCACTTTCTCTATATCCATTCTTATATAGACATAATCTGTCCAAAGTAGGTATTCGTTCGTTTTCTCTCTCTATGAGAGCTCTTTCTTTAAATCTAAGAGTACTATTTCCTTTCATGTGAGGGTGGTGTAAGACGAAGCAATCTAAAGCCATAAAATCTAATTTACCATCTTCGATTGTAGTTTTAAATTTACATGTGTGCTTCTCTGTCCAGTGTTTTTCTTCTTATACCCATCTATTTCTGATAATAGTCTTTCTTCTAAGTTCTGGTCTTTTATGTGTATTCCGGGCTTTAACCATCTGACAAGTATGCTATCTTTTTTCTGATTTTTCTTTTTCAGGTTGGTGATAAGCAAGTTTTCTTTAAGTAAGAGCCCGAACAGCAAGTATAGTCATGGCAGAGGAACTTGTAGAGGTCATGAAGAAATTTGATCTTTCACATAAAGAAAGAGAGGAGGTGGATATAAGTGCTGGTGATGTAGACGCTGGAAAAAAGGAATGTAAAATGATCTTGTTTGGCAAGGTTGTAGGTGACAAAGTGATTAACTCAAATGGAATCAGGAACTTTGTGAATCATATGTGGGGTTTTCTGAAGGAATTGAGGGTCATAGAAATAGGGGTTAATTTGTATCAATTCACATTTGAGGACAAAAAAGAGGTAGAAAAGATCTTGAAAGGAAGGTCGTATATCAGAGACAACCAATTGCTCAACATCAAGGCATGGCAGGAGGATATTGACCAAAATTTGGAAGCATTCTCAACTTCTCCAATGTGGACTCAAGTATGGAATTTGTCAATTCATTGGCTAACGATGGAAGTGGCTAAAAAGCTTGGAGCAGCTATGGGGAAAGTGGAAGATATTACGATTCCGACAGTAGGAAATAAACATGGGAGATATATGAGACTAAGAGTGGAAACAAATATTATAGAACTATTACGCAGGGGAACAATGGTGAAAATGGAGGGTGTTGCAAGATGGCTTGATTTCAAATACGAACGTTGTCTAGATTTTTGTTACTCTTGTGGGAGAATAGGGTACAATGAAAGAAACTGTTATTACCAAAGCAAGGAGGCAGGAAGCAGCTGCAAACCGCAGTTTAGTGTATGGCTATAATCTTCGGGAAGTAAAGGCTCGAATGAGAAAAGTAAAAATTCCAATCCTGTTCCGGCAAGCCATAATTGGAATGCGCAAGCACCGGCCAATTCAAACAGACAAGAAAATGAGGATGTGATGGCTCATACTGGGTTAGTTGAAAAAAGCGTCATTTTGGGAGAGTAGGTACTTCTGAAGATAGGGCAGGTGAATGATGGGACGCCTAGTAATTTTGAAAAGGAGGGAAGAAGGAATGAGTGATCAGAGTGATAAGCAAGACAAATTGGAGAAGGGAAAGAAGAGTCCAAAGGAAAAAGTGGACCAACTCAATAGTAAACAGGCCTTTACTAGTGGGCTTAAAGATATTACCAATGTGGAGAAAAGCCTATCAGATAATAAGCAAAGCATCGAAACAACAGGGGAAGAGACAAACAAGCCTTTCAACTTGTTAACTAGAGTAGGCCTAGGTGTAGTGGAAGACTTGAGTTGTAAAGGAATGGAGAAAGAAAGGATCCATGGTAAAGGAAGGCTAGGAGACAAAGGAAAGCATAATCAAAGCAAAGTGAGAAGAGTTAGTAGAACTAAGAGAGAGGTTAACAGTCAAGGCAACAGAGCACCGTTCGAAGTTGTGGATATAAACATTGACAATAGAGGGGAAGGTTCACAAAGAAAGTTTTGTCTGAGAGATGAAGAGGAAGATGCGATGCAGGTAGATGAGAATCAACACAAGAAGAGTAGGAAGTTAGAAGATGAAGTGCAAAGCAGTCCAATAGGGGGAGAGGCCAATCCACTTTGGTCCCCCAATCATCCATGAAGATAATGGCGTGAAATTACCAAGGTGTTAGAAGTCCCTTGGTAATTCCCTGTCTGAAGGAGGTATATCAACTCCCCTCCCCTAATTTAGTTTTCTTGTGTGAAATAAAAAATAAAAAGAAAATGATGAAAAGAATAAAAAAAAAAAAAGATGGGATTTGATAATATTTTTGTGGTAGATTCGGTTGGAATGGTAGGTGGCCAACCATTTTCTGGAAGAATGAGTTGAACGTGGAAAGAATTTTGTTTACCCAATTCTCGATTGAAGTTAAAGTGGCAGATGCGAATGGGAGTGAACCTTGGTGATGCGTATGTGTGTATGCAAGTCCGGACCCGAACATAAGACGGAAATAATGGGAAATTCTCAAATATAGGAAATAGATTTGGGGCAAAATAGTAGTGCTAGTTGGGGATTTTAATGAATATCACATCTAGTGATGAGAAATAGGGTGGCAGACAAAGAGAATATTGGACTTTCAGGGAATTTAGAACTTCATCTAGTCAAATGAGCTCATAGACATTAGATATGAGGGTGTCCTTTGGACTTGGTACAGTACGTGGGAAAAAGGAGGAGAAATAAGGGAGACGCTTGATAGAGTACTTGTGAGTGTAGAATGGTTTAGGGAACATGAGAATGCCTGTGTCAAACATGTAGAAAATCATGCATCGGACAACTGTATAATTTTGTTGGATTGTGAGCTTGAACAAAGGAAATGCAAGAGAAGATTTTATTTTGATTCCAGATGGATCCAAAAGCCCAATGTTAAAGAAGTGATACAATCAGTTTAGAATACTCAAATTATGGGGTCTAAAGGTTTCAGAGTTTCAAAGAGGACAAGAATGTGCAGGAATTCCTTAACAAAATGGAGTAAGGAGTTGAAAATGAATAGCATTAACAATTGAAAGAGGAGCTGGAGAAGTTGAAAAAGTTAGACAGAACAGAAGGAAAGAAGGAAGAGAATGAGCTAAAGAAAAGGTTGGGCAAGGCCTAAAAAGCTGAAGAGTTGTTTAGGGCCCAAAAAGCAAGAGTGAGATGGCTTAGGGCAAGAGATAAAAATACATCATATTTACATGCTTGTGAAGTCGCGAGAAGGAAAAGAAACATAATGTCCAAATTGCAAAGAATAAATGGAGATTGGTGTAATACAGATGCTGAAAATGGGGAGAAAATAGCAGATTTTTATAAGCAGCTGTTTACAAGTACTAGGCCGAGTGACTTTGAGGAAATACTTAACAGAATCAATAGGACAATTACAGATCAGATGAACTTGCAAATCACTAAACCGTTCGAAGAAAAAGAAATTAAGAAAGCACTCTTTTCAATGGATCCTAATAAAGCTCTAGGCCCAGATGATATGTCCCTGTTATTTTTTCAAAAATTTTGGCACATTCTGTGTGTTGATATGGTTAGTGCAGTCCAAAATTTTTTCAAAACAGGTCACATGCTGAAAGCCTTTAATGAAACTCTTGTTACTCTTATTCTCAAAATTGATACTCCAATTAACCTTGCGCACTATAGACCAATTAGTTTATGTAATGTTTGTATAAGATCATTTCCAAAGTGTTGGTGAATAGAGTCAAACCTTTCTGGACTTGTATATTAGTAAATCTCAAGCAGCTTTTGTCTCAGGGCGTCAAATTGTAGATAATATCATAGTTGCACATGAATATATCTATTGGCTGAATAGTTGAAGATATGGTAAAGATGCTTTTATGGCCTTTAAGATTGACATGTCCAAAACTTACGATAGGGTTAAGTGAAATTTTCTTGAGGCTATTATGTCAAAAATGGGTTTTTGTCCCATGTGGATAAAGTGGATTCACGGTTGTCTAATCTCAATGTCTTTCTCTTTTAATGTCAATGGTGAGAAGAGGGGATATGTAATACCAACGAGAGGGATATGACAAGGAGACCCCCTTTCCCCTTATTTGTTTTTGTTTTGTGCTGAAGGTTTCTCAAGCCTACTAAAACGAACTGTAACTCAGAAGAAAATTTCAAGCATGAAAATTTCCAGAATAGGACCTATTATCACCCATCTTTTTTTTGCTGATAATTCTCTATTGTTTTGTAAAGCATCAACAGGAGAAGCGAAGGAGATTATGAGAATCATTAATTACTATGGTAGAGCATCAGGGCAGGAGATCAATATAGAAAAATCATCAGTCTTTTTTAGCAAAATGCAGGCCATGAGGACAGTGCAAACTGTATCAAAGTGTTGGGAAGCATCCAGGTAGTCCAACAGAGTAGATACTTGGGATTACCACTTGTCATTGGAAGATCCAAAAGCTCAAACCTCAGATTTATTACCAAAAATTTTTCAAAAAGAATTGCCAACTGGAAAGGAAAATTGCTCAGTATGGCAGGTAAAGAGACTTTTCTTAAATTTGTGGTGCTAGCTCTTCCATCATATGTAATGTCAATTTTTAGATTACCTGTTGGTTTATGCAAAAACCTGAGCAACATGATGGCTAAATTCTGGTGGGGTGGTAACAAGCAGGAGAAGAAAATTCACTAGAAAAAATGGTCAAATTTAGCTGAAGTAAAAGGCAAAGGTTGATTGGGATTTTAGGAGATTCAAAGTTTCACTATAGCTTTGCTAGCAAAGCAAGTTTAGAGAATCTTAACTAATCCAAACTTGCTTATTAGCAAGGTTGTTAAATGAAGATATTTTCCCAATTCATCAATTATAGAAGCTAAGAGCAATGGAGGAGATTCATGGATTTGGAAAAGTTTGTATAGTTCTTTAGAGATGCTAAAGAGTGGGATTAGGAAGCAAGTGGGAGATGGAAAATCTATTCCTATATAGAAGGACAAATGGCTGAGGAGAACGAAAGATGGCAGGGTGGAATTTGTTAAGCCTCAAAACTACAATTATGAATGGCTTGCTGAATTAATTCATGGGAGGAAAATAGAACACCATAGTAATTGCTGAGCTATTCAATACAGAGGAAGCAAGGAAAATTGCAGCCATCCCATTGAGTCTGTTTGGAGGGAAAGATAAGTTCGTGTGGGAAGGAACCTCGCATGGAAACTATACCACCAAATCTAGGTATGTAAGGGCTAAAGAATTTCTGAACGCAAGAGAAGGAAAGCAAATGTAGCAGGACACTAGAACCAACAGAATTAAGCAGAATTCCAGAAGTTGGCACCAACTATAGAATCTGGATGTTAAACACAAAGTAAAGCATTTTGTATGGAAATGCTTACATGACATTTTGCCAACACATGAGAATGTGTAGAGAAGAGTGGGTGCTGGAAATCAATGGTGTAAAAGGTGCGGGGAAAGAGAAGAGACAATTGAGCATCTGTTGTTCCACTGCAGGAATAGTGTCATGATCTGGAAAACGTTTACACTTCAATGGGATGGATTGGACCAGCAAAGAAGCAATTTTTGGGATTGGTAGGAGAAATTGCAACTGACGAGAGAAAGAGAGGGTGGAAAAGAACATATTGAAGTAACAGTTAATCTGCTTTGGCAGATTTGGAAAACAAGAAATAGTTGGAACTTCAATGAGAAGGGAAGAGAAGGAGGTGAAGTGACAAAATAGGCTTTAGAGGAATGGGGGAAGTATAAGGAGGCCAAATAAACTCATTGGTTGGATGGACATATTGTGGAGGAACAAGATCCCAACAGAGGCTATGAACTGAGAGAGATCCAAAACCAACATGAAGTAATAATATACACTGATGCTACAGCTGATAAGAGAAAAAGAAATTCTGGAATAGGAATTTGTACTAGAAACAGAAGCGGGAATTTTATCACTACATGGGCCATTCCTCATTCACATGTAGACAACCCAACAATTTTGGAAGCTTGTGCTATTAGGTAGGCAATGCTGCAAGCAGTGGAGGAACATGGGCCTCCATTTTGATCATATCAGACTGCAAGGAGCTAATTAGAAAAATGAATTTCGGCAGCAATGATGATATTTCAGAATTAGCTATGTTAGTTAAGGACATTAAAACACTTAGCTATTCTTTTTGGCATTGTAACTTCTCTTTTCAAAAAAGGGAGGGAAATAGTTGTAGTCATGGTTTGGCAAGATTTGCCATTGACCTAGTGAATGAAGTTAGGTGGAAAGAAAATTTCCCTGTGTGGGTCGAAGAGACTGCACAATTTGATTTTTTGTTAGTTACCAGACAGGTGTAATGACTGTAATTCTATGCTAATGGAATATATATGAAATGACTTTTGACCAAAAAAAAAAAAATCTTACGTAGACATAATCTATCCAAGTTATTAGCCTAGAGTACAATATCTGTCTTCAATCTCTTTCTTGGTAAAGATAGGCTCTATTTGTATGGTTATTTTTTGAGATAGTTTTTAAAAAAATATTACTGTATCAATTTTAAAGATTTTTCTCGTTAATGTGCTTTTAAAATAAAAAATTAGTTGAACAACCTATTTGAAATTTTAAAAAAATATGTGTTTGAAAAATGTAATCAAACAAACGGAGCAAACAGTTCATGTAGAAATAGTATCCTCATCCATGAATGTTAAATGAGAAGGATGCCAGCTCAAATATGTGGACAGAATGGGACAATTGTTTAAAAACACCATAACATGAATACAACAGTGTCAACCTCAAAGAATGAATATGGTTTTTTTTTTTTTACATGAACTAAAGAATAATACTGATATTAAAGTCATCATGATTGAGATGACAATCCACTACAATGTAGTTAAGTAACAAATAAACTTGAAATCAGAAGCTCAAACAATCTTCACATTTTTCCCCCCGTTCCCCCCTCCCCCATACACCAAAAAGTGCATGTGCACTTAAGATTAAATCGCAAGATATGGTAATCCAAATAAAAGCTTACCAGGTCATGATCCTCCAATATGCATCTAATATTCTGATACGAATCCTGTGACCATGATTCCTATCATTCAAGTTTCACCAACGGATTTTATCATTCTGTGTAAATTGGAGGTTTTAAAGTGTTCAAGGAATGACAATGGAGCAAGGGAGATGGCTGATTTAGCATCCACTCAAGGGGCTAAAGGCTGGTGATTGCGTCTAAGGTCAAAAGTACGAGATAGAATTTTCAAAGGACAAGACCAGAAGCCAGTTGCTGACGTTCTGATGGAGGCCGCATCCCAGGCCGGCCCGCGGCCTTCCCCACGGCCTGGATCAGAATGTGTGCCAAGGCCAGAATTGCTTCTGACCAAGGCCGCGCCTAAGGCCGCCCTGCGGCCTTGCCCGCGGCCTTCATCCGCAACTTGGAATTTTAATTGTTTTAATTAGTTTTAGTTTAATTTTATTTAAGTTTTATTTAATTTAAACTTTCTGTGTTTAGTTTTAGGGTTTGTACGCCTATATAAGGCTAACTATCGTCATTTATTATTTTTAAGTTTATGTTGAATTATGATTTGATCAATGAAAATTGGTTTTCTCCCTTTGAGGGATTTCGTGAGTTCTTGAGATGGGAACTTTTTCCAACTTTTCAAGAGTGATTCTTGTGAGGTTATACCTTGGGTTTTTATCAACAGGTTTGGTAAGGGTCTAGGGTCTGTGTTGATTTGGTTTCAATCAACAGGTTTGGTTGGGGTCGAATTACTCATAGGTAAATTGATCCAATTCTGCGAGAGGGTTTGGATTGATTTACACCCTGATCTTCAAGACAGTCCTTTGGGGATGTTCCTGTGATACACGAAAAGGGAGATCAACCCAGATCATATCATATTCTTTGGATCACATCTGGTAATAGTCTGCTATTCGTGGCCGTCTATAGCTGGATAAAAAACCTTCAGAGGCATATCTCCAACTAGTTCCTAGCAACAAGATTCAATAAATCAACACTTGTTCAAGTGTTGCAAAGATGCAAATACTGCAATGCAATCGCCAAAGCAAAACCAACAAAAGTCCATCTGAGCTCAGTGCATACCAGTAGTTGGTTGTGGAAACTTCAATGACAGGTGATCCAAGAATGAAGGCAATGTGTCTCGTTCCAACTTCAAATCTCAACATTAACATGCCATACTCACTATGCCCAAGTGTCTTAAAAAGGATGTATAGTCGTTAAACAACAATAGCTTTAAGGACTTGAGAAAATACTTGCTTTCAAGACATGCCACGTAAAGCATCCTAAACTTGATACAAAGACAAAACTCGCTCTTTTTTGGACTTGGTTCCAACTAATGTATATCCACCTTTGTAGCATTGGACTTCCATGCTCAAAGGCATGATTAACTCTGATTCTGAACTAAACACCCACCTTCATCAAATATTGACAGACTAACTTGCTTCTGATCTCTTTACGATAATACTATAAAATATTGTTACAATGACATCTTCATTTAAGAAGCACCTTATGAATAGTTCCAAGTGTTTAACTTTCCAACTTGATTCATGTTCATTTACACTCTACATTTTTTAGCGTATTATTAATTTGAAGCAAAAGGCTAATAAACATAGGAAGGATATGATACCAAGTAGAAATCTGTGGATAACATATATAAGTGATTTCCGAAAGGCCTTTGAGCTGTACTCTTGTATGTTCTTGATAGGAATCAAAGTGGCTTCCATGATGATGTGCATGCTGGTTTTGGAGGATCCTATGGTTCATGCCACGTTCCAATGATCAAGCATGATTTAATCAACAATTTGGCGATCAAAAAGGAGTTTTCTCCAAGAAAGATCATGAATAGCAATACAAGGCAATCTTGGAGAGTCTTGTGAATAGCAATGCAAGGCAAGCTTGGAGAGGGTTGATCTAGGAGATCACGATTTGGGCCATTGGAGATTGGTTCTAAAACCTTGAGATTCAAGGACTTTCGATCATCAAGTACCATCATATAGGTTTAGACAAGTGGATTCGTTAGTTGTGGATCAAGTTCAATTTCAAGGAAGCTAATTGGGCCAAGATGACTTGGATGGCCAACCCAAGAGTCCATGACTTGGACGAATTTCCCCTAATCTTCTAAAAACTTTAATTTTAGTTTTTGTTAAGTGTTTTAACATATCAGAGCTTATATCATAGGAAGTAATTTAATTAGTTTACAAGTTGTGTTTGTTAAGTTTTACTACTTTTGTTTATATTAGAGTTTCTAGTAGTTTACAACTTAGGCTCTAGTTAAGCTTTTAAACTATTCTTTTACATGTTTTTTGAGCCTATAAGTATGGCTATATGTTTGTACAATTTTCATAATTCATTGTGTGCATTTAATCATATTTCAAATTTTTCTTCAAGAGAATTTTTTTTGGTTTTTGGATTAAGACTAACTCTTCTTTGGTTTTTGGATTAAGACTAACTCTTGGCTTTATCAGAGTGATTATGTGACGACCATCCAACTAGCTTAGGATTTACTCAAAGGGTTTGATTTAGGTCTAATAGATTTATTCATTTGGTTGTTTCCTTAATTAAGGTCAAGGTCTGTAATTCTTCTAAAGAGTTGATTTCAACAATCTTGAAGAAATTCAAGGCAAACCAATTCACTGGTCTTGATTGTTTTGGTCAGGTTCCATCGAGGTCAAAACTGTGACTTGTTCTACTGGATTTCAAGATGTTCTTGGCCATTCATACTTTTGCATTGGTATCAAAGTTTTGCCTTCTTGAGATTTAGGTTTTCCAATTTAATTTTTTTGATGATTTTCTTCTCGAGAATTTGGATATATCCTTTTGTCTTTCTTTCCTATCTTTTAGTGTTTTGTATTTGCTACTTGCTTGTGTCATTCTTGTTATTCTTCTTTCATATGTGCTTTGTGTCTTAATTATTGTTCGTGTCTTTAGTTAATAAAAAAATTGTGTTGTTCATATTGCTTTGTTGCTGTCCTAACCATATTCCATGTGTTTCTTGCATTTTTTAAATTCTTGTGTCATTCTTGATTGTTTAAAATCAAGAATTCTACGTCCTTGTGGGTTTTTCTTGTTTTTCTTGATTTTCTTGATTTATTTTGTCTACTTTCTTGAAGTTGAGTCAAAAGATTTTCAAGAACATAATTTTCATGGACCAAGAAATCCAAGATTTGAATTTTCTTAAAGTTCTTGAATCGTGTGGCGTGTTTTTCAATTAAAAAAAAACCATGTACCCTAAAAAGAAAAGAGCCATGCACAAATTTTTTAAAGAAACAAGAAGGAGAAGAAAAAAAATAGAAAGAAGGTTTGCTAAAAAATTGTTAAAAGTCAAGCACCAAATTAAAGTTTTCCTGCAGTTTTGTTGTTTCTTGAATGTAAGAATAAATTGTATTATCTTTTTCTTGAATTTCTTGAAACCAAAATTCTTTTCTTCGAGTTCTTGAAGTTTTTGAACTACTTCTTGAAGATCTTGAAATTCTTCAACTAATAGCTTTATCTTCTTGAAGTTCTTGATCTTAGGGTTCATTTGGTTTACAGACAGGATGAGATGGGTGTAGACACCAAATTTTGACACACCTTTTGTAAAATATGTGTATTACTTTATTTTAGGGGACATTTTTTATTTTTTGGGGGTCGAGTACAATTTTCGCGTATTATAACTAATTCGTCGTATTAGGGGGCAAAATGGTAATTTCACCATGTAAATATTAATTTATTTTACTTCATTTTTCTAAATACATAATTTTACTATTTTTATCATTCTTTATGATTTTAATGATTTTTAGGAGTCATTCATTATTTATTTAAAATTTTAGTATTTTTTAATTCAACGGCACGTTTTTCCAATGCACTATTTTTTACGAGAATTTTTAAGTGAAAAATTTCATATGTGTATTTTGTATATTTATAAATTTTCTGTAAAAATTACATGATTTTTAGGAGTCATTTAGTATTTTTTGTCTTTTTGCCTATTAATGGCACGTTTCCCAAGGATGCGTTAATCTTAAAATTTTTGAGTGAAAATTATACTATACGCGCTTTATGTGATAATATATGTTGTGTAAAATTTTTGTGACGTCATTTATTAATTTCATAAATTTTTTATAATTTTGCCATAGTTAAGTCACGTTTTTCCAATGTACTTTTTTATCTTTATTTAAAATTTTTCTTTATAAGAATTATGTGTTTGTGCATTTTATAAATTTTATGCAAAGAAAATTTTCATAATTAATTTATTTATTTACTTATTTTTAAATACCATTTGTTTGTTTATTTTAAATTGTATTTTTCTAACCTATAATTAATTTTCTTACACTGAATTTTTCTTTTTTCTTCTTATAATGTTGTGTTTTAGTTTTAATATATAATCTAAAAAGAGTTCAAGTTGTTTTTATTTTATTTTTTTTATTTTTATTTTTCTGGTTTTCTTTGTTTTCTTCTTTCAAAAAAAAAAAAAAAAAAGGGAAGCAGCTGCTACAGCAACTGCAGTAAACTGCAGCTGCTGCACGCAACTGCAGCAGAAGAAGAAAAATCAATCACCATCTAAACCAGATTTGAAGGGATTTTGGAAGGATTTCTTTCCTTTTTTTCATTCATCTGCAGAACACATCTGCAATGGCACAAAAAAAAAAAAAAAAAAACTCTCACCATCTCTGCACTCCCTCACTCTCTCGGCCATACACAAGCACAGACACACTCACCAGCTCACACACAATCCTCACCTCTCCCTCTCAATCTCACTCACTTCTCTGCCTCCCTCTCCCTGCATTTTCTCAAAAGCACACACCACACTCACATTCACTCGGGCATCCCTTCCCCTGCAAGCAAAAACACACAATCTGCATACACAAACACAGGCACACAACACACAAACGCACACCACACAACACACATCACGCCTCACTCACAAAACACAGACCTACATTTTTCCTCACTTCCCCTGCACACACAACATTTTTCAGGCACTTCACAGACAACACACACTAACACACACTTGCACTCTCGGCTCTCACAAAATTCACTCCCTTTCCCCTGCATTTTCAACACATTACACACACGGCACACACCTGCACACACATTCAAACACACCTGCACACACATTCAAACGCACAGAAACACACATACAGCCAATCACACACATTGCACACACTCTCACAACTTGCAAACACACACATCATACCAGTTTACTCACTCACACACAAACGTCCAGAATCACATTTCCAATTCACCTGCAAAAACACATACACACACGCACCAGCACGCACACCACCTGCAAGAATTAAAAAAAAAAAAAGAAACAGAAAAGCAGAATCCAACAATAACAACAACAATCAACACTGCCATTTATCCACCAGTGGCGCCGCCCCAAATCATCACCGGAACCGCCGGCCTCATCTCACCACTGGAATTTCCTCTCGGTCCAGGTAAAAAAGCTCTCAACCCCTCTTTCATTTTGTACAATTAATAGATGCAATTTAGTGGACAATTTAGGGGATTTTGGCACGATTTGGGGGGATCAATTAGAGAGAGAGAGATAGAGAACGAGAGGTCCGAGAGTGAGACCGACCGAGAGAGATAAATAGAGAGAGAGAAAGGGAAGACCAGCGGGGAAAGAGAGCTCCGGCGAGGGAAGAGAGAGAGAGAGAGACCTGTGTGAGAGAGAGGACCGGAAGAGAGAATCAGGGGAGAAAGGGAGAGAACAGATCGGGAAGAAGAAGAACCAGGGGGGGAAGGAAGAAAGAAGGAAAAAGAAGAAAGAAAAGAAAAGAAAGAGAAAAAAAAAAAGAAATTTGGAAAGCAGAAAAGAAAAAAAAATAAGAGAAAACCGGTATAAAAAAAAATATTTAGTGAAACTACTTCGTTTTGACGTAGTTTCACTCAAAACTACGTCGTTTTGATTAGTTAGTTTTTTTAATTTATTTTTAATTAATAATAGGTATTTATTTTATAGTCCTTATACTTTCATTAATGTCACTGTGGCCCCGATAATTTCTGATTTGTGCATTTTAATTTCTGTTTATTATAAATTGACCCCCATAATTTTATTTTCTTTTCAATTAGGTCCTAATTAATTGCATTTAGGTCCCCCGACTTTTATATAATTATAATTTTGACCCCTGTATTTCTAAATTTCTATTTTTGACCCCTACATTTTTCGGTAATTACATTTTGACCCCTGTAATTTTTCTGGAATTGCAATTTTACCCTCTGATATTTATGAAAATTGTAATTTTACCTCCCAAGCTTGCTGTTATTGTATTTTAGGCTTTAAATGTCGCTGGAATTCTGTTTTAGTCCTTGAATGTGGCTGGAATTTGCAATTTGGTCCCTCACATTGCTGGAATTTTGCATTTTTGTCCCCAAACTTGCTGGAATTTTATTTTTGGCCCCTTATTGTTGCTGGAATTTATATTTTGGTCCTTTATGTTGCTGGAATTTGTTTTAAGACCTCCATTAATTGTTAGAATTATATTTTAGCCTTTATTTGTTGCTGGAATTTGTATTTTTATACTTGTAGTTGCTGGAATTTTTATTTTGGCCCTTTTATATAGCTGAAAATTATAATTTGACCCTAGACATTGCTGTAAATTAGGTATTATTTAATGACTTTGCTGAAATTATATTCTTGGACTTAAGTATTGCTGGAATTTTTATTTTTGGGCATTATACTTGCTGAAAATTATATTTTAGCCTTTAAATTCGTTGTAAACTATGTCATTACCGTAAGTAAGGTTTAAAATTATAATTTTACCTTTTTACTTGTTGCAAATTACATTTTTTACTTTAGAATATTGCTTAAATTTCCACTTTTAATCCAAATCTTATAATATTTTATTTTTGCTAAAAAAGTATTAATTAAAATTAGTTAAGTCCTCAAAGCTTTAAATTATTTCTTTTTACATTTTCTTTTTTTATTTTTATCAAACTTATAATTAATGTTCTAAGATTGGGTCTTGTTAGTCTAATTAATGTTCAAATTAGTTTCTCTATTTTCCTTTTAGTTATTTTAATAATTCTTATTTGAGGTGTTAAAATTTCAATGTATGTATTATTATGTTTTATCTTCTATTATTATTATTATTATTATTATTTATTTATTTTTATTTTATTTTATTTTTGTTGTTTTGCTTTATTTATCTATTTGCTTATTTATTTTTTGACTTAAACAATTTTCATTTTTCTTCCTAAATAATTAATTATTATTATCATTATTTTCTTCCTCTTATTTTGTTCATTATTGCTATGATTGTTTGAATTATCATAGTGAGTTCATAGTGATAGGTAGAAAATTATTCAAATTAGTGATTGACTTATTAAATAGTGGTAATTTTGACGTGTTTGTTCATTTTAGTAGCAATTTATACCGGGTTTACGAATGAGAGGTACCTCGATTACCCTTCCAATATTTCTTTTTATGTGCTCTTATGTGCTCCTATGTGTTTTTCTACGTGTTTTTGTGCTTATACCTTTTATCCATGTGAGAGTGTTTATTTATTTATGTCATATTATTTATTCGAATTTAATTTTGATTATTCAAAGAAATGTAATAGATAGGTAATATTCTATTTAGCAAAATTTTGTATTTAGATAGTTAATGTAATAGATAGTTTATGTGTTATCCATTTAACAAAAATTTTATGTATTTAGATAGAAAATGTAATAGATAGGCTAGATAGGTTACCTTTTTATTTTTAGATTGTAATTAAGCTTCTCCGGTGTAATAGTTAGGGCTTTGTGTGCTATGTGTGTTATGTGCTTGTGTGTTTTATTCGCTTTTCCTAGGAACTTGCATCTAGAATACAATGCTTATGTGCTATGTGCTCCTACTTGCTATTATTTGCTTTTATGTGATTTCTTGCTTTAATACATGCTTTATTTATTTACTTGCTTTAATTATATATGTGTATCGTCGCCACACTAGTCCAAAGCTAGTTGTGGTTAATTTCGGTTTCTTCGCTAGTCCAACGCTAGCGGAGAACTTTTTAGAAAATAGGCTAGTCCAATGCTAAGCCTTTAGGTCATTTTAGCATTAGGATCATTTTTCGTGTTCACTTCTATGCCATTTCACACACATTTTATCTTTTTAGGCTTTTCCCATTTTCTATGAGTTTTTTATATATACTTTATAACTTATTACTTATTTTAACATCTATTTGGTGCATAACATTTAGATTCCACTACACATAGAATTTTAGGTCATTTGCGTGATTTCGACTAAGAAATAGTCATCTACTCACGTGGGAAGCGATGGCGTACATGTCGTTCCCCCCTCCGTGAGTAGAAACAGTTAGTCACGAGTCCATTAGTCCCCCGTACCCGTTATGTTGCATCCCTACTTTCTTTGTTCACTTACTATCTATACTACTATTTTCCTTTTCTTTTGCATTCCATTTTTGCATCTATACTCGTGACTCCGTCGAGGTCTACATTCGGGTTTCGCAATTAATGCGATAATTCCGACTAAACCTCAATGGAACATTTTGTCCCTTAACGATATCCCATTTTTAGGAACTAGATTTGCATTCATATAGTTGCATCCAAATGCGATAAAATTTTAGGGTTATATTAGGAAAATTTAGACTAAACCTCGCAACTAGTTTCGGCTAGGTTGAAAGGGTGCCTTAGGCGCGAGCCTTTGCCTTCCCTTTCTTCAACTGTGACTCCCGAACCTTTTTCTCTTGTTTTTCAAAGACCTGGAGTCGTCTAAAAGGGTTTTCTTGTTTTTCCTTATTTTTTCCAAAAATCATTTCTTTAAATAAATCATTTTTGATTTTTTACCTTTTATAAAATATTTTCGGGTGACTTGGTACACCAAAACTCAATACCAAGTGGCGACTCCTTTTTCACTAAAAAAACCCTTTTTAGACTCTATTTTCGGGCCCAAAAACCGTCGCATTTTCAAAGTCCCATTTTAGGCCCTTTTTCTTTTATTTAAAAAATAAAGCATTTGTTTGTCGCATTTTTATCGAATCATCTGTTACAAAGTAATTTCTAAAAATTATTTTTTACAAAATTGACACGCTTCTTTTTCCAATAAACACAATCACATTTAATTTTTCCTTTCCCTTTTTCCCGACTTGACACACTTATCATTTTATTATTTTATTTTCCCTTTCGAAAAATGGGGCGCGACAATGGGATCATTCATCTCAAGATTAATAATCCCAGGATAAGTCATCCCAAGATTCACAATCCTACTTGTCCCATTTTTGGTTGGTAACGAATTTGGTAGGTTGAATCCTAGGATGAGTCATCTGATATTTGGTTGAAGACTGGATTATCATTTATTGACTAAATTGTCCCTAAATTTGTGTAATTATATTTATTTGGTAATTCAAAATATATTTTAATAGCATTCTAAGAATTATAATATGCTAAATATAAATGTGGGAATCTAATAATTTACTATTTTTATTTGGTAATTCAACAAATAATATTCAAATAGTATTATAAGAATTATGATATCAATATCATAAATGCAATAACTATAATAGAGTATGAATAAAAAATAGTATTTTAAATAAATCAAAGTTTGTATCAAAATTTTGTTAGGCAGATTAGTTCTAGAGAGAATTTAAAAATGAGGCATATTAGTTTTAGTTATGAGATAAATATAGGGTTAAATTTGTTTAAATTTTTTTTATCCTATTTATGCTTCATCCCAGGATAACAAATCCCAACCCCCCATAGGATTATTTTTTTCTATAAATAAAAAATTATGTTAGTTAGGTAGGATGATTAATAGTATCTAAAGAATCCAACCAAATGTGGGATGACGTGGGATTAGTTATCCAATCCCATATTATCCCATGAACCAAATGTAGCCTTATGTTTTGTCGTTTGACGAGTTGATATTGTTTTTTTGATTTTGTTGGACAGAACGTATGATTTTTCTTGAGGTTTTTAAGATGTCCATCCATGTTATATATAAAAAAAAACAAGCAATCCAAATACAAAGTGTTTTGGGCCTTTTGAGCTTAATAGGAAATATGGCTATCAAATCCTTTTGGCTCTCGGATTTTAACGCATGAGGAAGAAAGCCTAATTCCTTTAGCAGTTGATGTACCCAAATCAATTTGATAGAGAAAACTTACAGGAATTTAGACAAAAATACAAGGAAAATAATAGAGAAACTGAGAAGTTTTCTTATTCAAAAGTAACGCGGAAGAGGCTTTAATTATGAAAACGAAAGAAAACAAAACTAACACTATTAGAAACCAATAGCCGTATTCCAAGGAGTTGCAGCAAAAACTAATCCTAAACTAGCATTAATACTAACTGTCGCGCCCCATTTTTCGAAAAAAAATAAAATAAAATGATAAATAATGTTGATAGATGTGTCGGAAAAAGGAAAAGGGAGAATTAAATGTGATTTTATGGTTATTGAAAAAAAGAGGTTGTGTTTATTTTGGAAAAAAGAAAAGCGTGTAAATTTTTGTAAAAAATGATTTTTTTAGAAAATGCTTTGTAAAGGATGATTTGATAAAAACGCGACAAATAAACGCTTTATTTTTTTAAAATAAAAGAAAAAGGGCCTAAAATGGGACTTTTGGAAATGCGACGGTTTTTGGGCCCGAAAATAGAGTCTAAAAAGGGTTTTTTAGTAAAGAAGGAGTCGCCACTTGGTATTGAGTTTTGGTGTACCAAGTCACCCGAAAATATTTTATAAAAGGTAAGAAAATCAAAATGCTTTATTTAAAGAAATGGTTTTTGGAAAAAATATAGGAAAAACAAGAAAACCCTTTTAGACGACTCCAGGTCTTTGAAAAAACAAGAGAAAAAGGTTCGGGAGTCACAGTTGAAGAAAGGGAAGGCAAAGGCTCGCTGCCTAAGGCACCCTTTCAACCTAGCCGAAACTAGTTGCGAGGTTTAGTCTAAATTTTCCTAATATAACCCTAAAATTTTATCGCATTTGGATGCAACTATATGAATGCAAATCTAGTCCTAAAATGGATATCGTTAAGGGACAAAATGTTCCATTGAGGTTTAGTCGGAATTATCGCATTAATTGCGAAACCCGAATGTAGACCTCGACGGAGTCACGAGTATAGGTGCAAAAATGGAATGCAAAAGAAAAGGAAAATAGTAAGTATAGATAGTAAGTGAACAAAGAAAGTAGGGATGCAACATAACGGGTACGGGGACGAATGGACTCGTGACTAACTGTTTCTACTCACGGAGGGGGGAACGACATGTACGCCATCGCTTCCCACGTGAGTAGATGACTATTTCTTAGTCAAAATCACGCAAATGACCTAAGATTCTATGTGTGGTGGAATCTAAATGTTATGTACTAAACATTTGTTAAAAAAATAGATAGTAAGTGATAACATATATATAAAAATTATACAAAAATGAAAAAGGCCTAAAAAAGAGAAAAAAAACGTGTGTAATGGTCATGAGATGCACACAAAAAATGATCCTAATGCTAAAATGACCTAAAGGCTTAGCATTGGACTAGCCTACTTTCTAAAAATTCTCCGCTAGCGTTGGACTAGCGAAGAAAGTCGAAATTAACCACAACTAGCGTTGGACTAGTGTGGCGACGATACACATATATAATTAAAGCAAGTAAATAAATAAAGCATGTATTAAAGCAATAATCACATAAAAGCAAATAATAGCACATAGGAGCACATAACACATAAACATGATATTCTAGATGCAAAATCCTAAAGAAAGCGGATAAAACACATAAGCACATAGCACACATAGCACGCAAAGCCCTAACTATTACACCGGAGAAGCCTAATTATAATCTAAAAATAAAAAGGGTAACCTATCTAGCCTATCTATTACATTTTCTATCTAAAATACATAAGATTTTTATTAAATAGATAACATATGAACTATCTATTACATTAACTATCTAAATACACAATTTTGCTAAATAGAATATTACCTATCTATTACATTTCTTTGAATAATCAAAAAATTAATTTCTAATAAGTAACATGGCATAAATAAATAAACACTCTCACATGGATAAAAAGTATAAACACAAAAAACACGTAGAAAAACACATAGGAGCACGTAGGAGCACATAAAAGAAATATTGGAAGGGTAATCGAGGTACCTCTCATTCGCAAACCCGGTATAAATTGCTACTAAAATGAACAAACACGTCAAAATTACCGCTATTTAATAAGTCAATCACTAATTTGAATAATTTTCTACCTATCACTATGAACTCACTACGATAGTTCAAACAATCATAGCAATAATGAACAAAATAAGAGGAAGAAAATACTGATAATAATAATTAATTATTTAGGAAGAAAAATGAAAATTGTTTAAGTCAAAAAAATAAATAAGCAAATAGATAAATAAAGCAAAACAACAAAAATAAAATAAAAATAAAGTAAATAATAATAATAATAATAGAAGATAAAACATAATAATACATACATTGAAATTTTAACACCTCAAATGAGAATTATTAAAATAACTAAAAGGAAAACAGAGAAAACTAATTTGAACATTAATTAGACTAACAAGACCCAATCTTAGAACATTAATTATAAGTTTGATAAAAATAAATAAAGAAAATGTAAAAAGAAATAATTTAAAGCTTTGAGGACTTAACTAATTTTAATTAACACTTTTTTAGCAAAAAATAAAATATTATAAGATTTGGATTAAAGTGGAAATTTAAGCAATATTCTAAAGTAAAAATGTAATTTGCAACAAGTAAAAAGGTAAAATTATAATTTTTAAACCTTACTTACGGTAATGACATAGTTTACAACGAATTTAAAGGCCAAAATATAATTTTCAGCAAGTATAATGCCCAAAAATAAAAATTCCAGCAATACTTAAATCCAAGAATATAATTTCAGCAAAGTCATTAAACAATACCTAATTTACAGCAATGTCTAGGGTCAAATTATAATTTTCAGCTATATAAAAGGGCCAAAATAAAAATTCCAGCAACTACAAGTATAAAAATACAAATTCCAGCAACAAATAAAGGCTAAAATATAATTCTAACAATTAATGGAGATCTTAAAACAAATTCCAGCAACATAAAGGACCAAAATGTAAATTCCAGCAACAATAAAGGGCCAAAAATAAAATTCCAGCAACAATAAAGGGCCAAATAATTCCAGCAAGTTTGGGGACAAAAATGCAAAAGTTCCAGCAATGTGAGGGACCAAATTGCAAATTCCAGCCACATTCAAGGACTAAAACAGAATTCCAGCGACATTTAAAGCCTAAAACACAATAACAGCAAGCTTGGGAGGTAAAAATTGCAATTTCCATAAATATCAGGGGTAAAAATGCAATTTTAGAAAAATAGAGGGGTCAAAATGTAATTATCGAGAAATGTAGGGGTCAAAAATAGAAAATTGAAAAATATAGGGGCAAAATTACAATTATCTACAAGTTGAGGGACCTAAATGTAATTAATTAGGACCTAATTGCAAAGAAAATAAAATTATGGGGGTCAATCTATAAAAAACAGAAACTTAAATGCACAAATCAGAAAATCTCGGGGCCACAGTAGCATTAATGAAAGCATAAGGACTATAAAATAAATACCTATTATTAATTAAAAATAAATTAAAAAAACTAACTAATCAAAACGACGTAGTTTTGAGTGAAACTACGTCAAAACGACGTAGTTTCACTAAAACTTTTTTTTTTTTTCAGACGTTTTCCCCCCCCCCCAGATTTCCTTTTTTCTTTTTTACTTTTCTTTCTTCTTTTCTCTTTTCCTTTCTTTCTTTTCTCTCTTTCTCTCTTTCTTCCTTCTCTTCGTCTTCTTCTCTTCTTCTCTTCTCCCGATCTGCTCTCTAGATTTACCCCTTTTTTTTTTTTTTTTCTTCTTCCTTTCTTCTTCCTTTCTTTTCTTCTTTTCTTCCTCCTTCTTTCTCTCCTCTCCCCTTTTCTTCTTTCCCCTACCCGATTTGTTCTTTCCCTTTTTTTTTTTGTGGTTCTCTCTTTCTTCCCTCTCTCACTGTTCTCTTTCTAGTTTTTTTTTTTCGTGTGTTTTTTTTTAAAAATTTTTTAACCGAAGGTTCAAACACAAATTTTTTTTTTACCCAAATTCGAAAGAAAGAGAAAAAAAAGAAAAAAATGCGAATAAAATGATAAACAATGACAGAGAAATTAGCCAAAATGCTTACCTGTGGATGAGTTGTTTTGAGCCTTTGTTTTCTTCTTGCAGGTAATTGGAGATGCTGGTGGTCCGGTTGTTGTGGCTGTTGTTGTTGTTGTTGTTGTTGTTGTTGTTGTTGCCTCTTTTTTTTTTTTATAATGCTGATGCTCGTGCAGGTGTGTGTGTGTTTTTGCAGTTGTGTGCAAGTGTGTATGTTGTGCGTGTGTTTGTGTGTGTGAATTATGGATGCAGGTTGTGTGCAAGTGTGTATGGACTGATATGTGTGTGTGTGTGTCTGTAGTGTGTGTAATGTGAATGCAGGGGAAGTGTGTGTGTAATGTTTGTGTTCTGGTGCGTGACTGGAGGTAGGTGTGTGCAATCTGCAGTGAGTGTTGTGTGTGTTTTGTGCAGTGTGTGCAGTGAGTGCGTGCCTTTGAGAAAATGCAGGTGTTTGTGAATGTTGTGTGTTCTGCGCCTGTGTGTGTATTTGTTGTGCATGTGTTTGTGTTTTGCAGAGAGGGAGGGGAAAGAAAATGCAGGTGTGTGTGATGTGTGTGTTCTGTGCCTGTGTGAATCTGAGTTTGTGTGTGCAGTGTGTGTATTGTGTGTGAAAGTGTTTGTGTGAATCTGAGTTTGTGTGTGCAGTGTGTGTATTGTGTGTGAAAGTGTTTGTGTGAATCTGGAGTGGTGTTGTAAAGGAGAGAAAGCTGAGGGTGATGGAGAGGTGTGTCTGTGGTGTGATCAAAAAAGGCAGGGGAAGGGGGGCCGAGAGAAGGAGGTTGAGTGTGTTGTGATGCCTGTGTTCTGTGTGTGAGGCGTGAGAGTCTGCAGGGGAGAGGGAGTGAATTGCAGGTGTGAGTATGTGAGTGTGGTGTGTGTTTCTGTGAGTGTCTGTGTGAGGATGGTGTGTATTGTGTGAGTGAACTGGTGTGCAGTGAGTTGTCTGTGTGAGGATGGTGTGTGAATGGTGAGGAAGATGATCAATCTCTCCAAATCCCCTCAAATCTGCTGAAATGCAGGGGAGTTGGAGAGAATTGTGATGATGGCATGGGGCTGCTCTGATGGCAGCTCCCATGCTGCTACAGTAGCAGCAGGCTGCAAACGCAGCCTGCTCTCTTTTTTTTTTTTTAAGAAGAAATTTGTAATGGAAATAAAGGAGAAAGAAAAGGAGAAAAATGAAATAAATAAATAAAAAAAATATTTGTATTTCCTAAAATTAATAAGAAAAAAGAAAAATAAAATAAAATAAAATACTAAAATTTTAGAGTTATAAAAATGAGTAAATAAAAATTTACTGCAAAAATTTAAAAATTAAAATATCATTAAAATGTGCGATTAATAGAAAAAAATAATAATAACCAATAATAATAATAAAGTATTAAAATAAATATTAAAATTTTTTTAAAAATCATGAAATTTATACGGAAAATTCATGAATATATGAGCTATGCATAAATAAATTCACTTGAAAAATTCTCATAAAAAGAATGCATTGGGAAACGTGCCATTAAATTAAAAAATACTAAAATTTTAAATAAATGATGAATGACTCCTAAAAATCATTAAAATCATAAATAATGATAAAAATAGTAAAATCAATGTATTTAAGAAATAAAATAAAATAAACTAATATTTACATGGTGAAATTACCATTTTGCCCCTGACACGACAAATTAGACGTAATATACACAAAAATTATAATTAGCCCCTGAAAATCATAATAACCCCTAAATAAAGTAATACGCATATTTTTATAAAATGTGTGTCAAAATTTGGTGTCTACACTAACGAATCAAAGTAGGCCACATGGCACTTAAAAAAATAAAAAAACAACACATATATTGCTTGGTTTATTATTTCCTTACATTGCCTCTCTTAAATCAAGTTCTTCAAATGTAGACATGCCTAACAATTTCTTCAACCTCAAAAATATTTTCGTCTTCAAAACCTTTCTAAAAGTATCTGCCGCTTGCTCCTCCATTTTACAATAATTAATCTCAATCTACTTGTCATAAACCAACTCACGGATTGAGTGATACTTGATATCAATATGCTTACTACACCCATAGAGAACTGGATTATTAGACAACTCAATTGCTAACTTACTATCACCATAAATGTTCGTAAGACCATCTTGCTTGTGTTGTAGAACACCAAGTATCCTTCTAAACCACAAGGCTACTACAATATACTCCACCTCTGTAGTAGATAAAACTATCACCTGTTGCTTTTTAAAATTTCTAGAAAATATCCTTGAATCAGTAAAAAATGCATTGACTGAAGTTTTATTTCCTTTAACCGTATCTCTTGCCCAATCATTGTTTGTATATCCAAAAAATTCGATAGGATCACTACCTGAATAAAAAATACCATCTCCTTGAGTGCCTCTGATGTACCTCAGGATCCTCTTTGCTGCCTGTAAGTGTAACTAACATGAATTCTCCATAAACTTGCTAATCATGCCAGCATTAAAATTGATGTGATCACATAGAAGTCAAATATCTCAATCTCTCTACCAAACTCTTAAAGTAGGTAGTATTTGCATATGCACTAGTGCCCTCATTAGTTAATTTTAATTTTTCTTTAGTAGGAGTCAAAATAAGCTTAACTCCATCCATCTTGGATTACTACAAAATATCACTTGCATACTTCTTTTGAGAATTATAAATACTACGGTCAGATTGAAAAACTTCAATACCAAGGAAATAAGACATAACCATATCTGTCATCTCAAGCTATTTGATCATGACCTCCCTGAATTCAGCAATCATCTCAAGAATATTGCCTATAAAAATTAAGTCATCTATATATAGGCACACAATCAAAATATTTTTCCATGAACAAAAGATTTAACATACAAAGTATGTTTATATGGATGCCTCTAAAATTCACGAGAAATAAAATAACTATCGATTCTTGCAACCAAGACCTTAGGGCTTGTTTCAAGCTATACAAAGACCTCTTCAATCTATACACCTTATCTTCTTAGCTTTTCTAATATAACTTGTAGGCTGTTCATCATATACTTCCTTTTCAAGCACTTCATTCAAAAAAGTAGACTTGATATCCATTGGATATATTTTTCATTTATTTTGGGTAGAAAGAAAAATTATCAAACGAATAGTGTCATGCCTAGAAACATGTGCAAATGCCTCAAAATAATCAATTCCAATTTTCTGCTTGTGCCCTTTGGCAACCAATCTTGGCTTTGATTCTCTCCACTTATTCATTGGGCTTTTACTTCCTTTTGTAGACTTACTTCATTCCAATAACCTTTTTACCAGTTGGAAGAGAAGTAAGCTCCAAAGTATTATTTTTCTCAAAACGGCATGAATTACTTCATCCATTGCTTGTCGCGCCCGAAAATGATCACATGGTGGGGTCATTGATTGTCGCGCCCTAAAAAAGTGGTCCGTTTTGGCGACATTTTTCGAAAGTTTTTGGAAAAACTGTGCATGTGTGAGAAAATCGTATTTTTGGTGAAAAAGTGTATATTTAGAGAAAATGGTATTTTTGAAAAATAAAAGAAGGTAGGGACTAAAAGTGCAACAGTTTTGGCCAACTAATTTTGAAAAAGGGTTTTATTTTGAAAATGAAGTCGCCACTTGGTATTGAGTTAGGGTGTACCAAGTCACCCAAAAAATCATTTAACAAAACAAAAATAAAATTTTTAGAAAACATATTCAAAAACCCTTTTTCGATTCCGGTCTATGAAAAAAATGAGAGAAAAAATGTCCGGGAGTCACATTTGAAGAAAAGGAAGGCAAAAACTCACGCCTAAGGCATCATTTCCACCTAGCTGAGGCTAGTTGTGAGGTTTAATCAAATTTTCTAAAATTAACCCTAAATTCTATTGCATTTGGATGTATCTATATGAATACAAATTCTAAGTCTAATGTTAATATCGGGGGAGGGGGGTCAGATGTCCCGTCGAGATTTAATCGGGGTTATCACATTAATCGTGAAACCCGAATTGAGATATCGAGGGAGTCACGAGTGTATATGCAAAATGGAATGCAAAAAGAAAAAGGAAAATAGTATAGATAGTAAGTGTCCAAGAAAGTGGGGATGCAACATTACGGGTACGGGAGATTAATAACTTGCGACTGACATTTTTATACTTACGAAGGGGAGAACGACCTATCAATTCACCGCTTCCCACGTAAGTAGACGACTATTTTAGTCAAAGCACACAAAATGACCTAGTTTCTAAGTGAAATGCAACCCAGATGTCATGCACTTTTAAATACTAAAATAGATAGTAATAATAATAAAATATGTATAAAAAAGTCATGTAAATATGAAAAATTCTAAGAATAAGTGTGTATGAAATGAGAGGAAATGCACGTGAGGTGTGAAACTAGTACTAAAATGATCTAAGGGTCTAGCATTGGACTAATCCTTTCTAAAAATTTCTCGCTAGCGTTGGACTAGCAGGAAAACGATAAAGCCACAACTAGCGTTGGACTAGTGTGGTGATGAAATAAGAATAAAAAATTAATAAAGCATGAATCAAAATAATAAAACATGAATTGAAAGAAAATAAACATATAAAGACATATAAGAGTACGTAGGACCACATAACACTTAAGCATAATATTTTAAATACAAAAATCTTAATGAAAGCGGTAAAGTACACAAGCACGCAAGCCCTAACTATTACACCAAGGGGTTAACTATAATTTTTTAGGGGAAAAAAGTAAAAATGACCTATCTATTACACTTGCTATCTAAATACAAAATTTTGCTAAAAATATGATAAATGTAATCTAACTATTATATTGGCTAGCTAAATACAAAAATATTACACTTTTTGCCAAAATAATAAAATTCAAAATTAAAATGACATAAAATGAATAAATATGTAAAAGTATGTAAAAATAAGAAATACATAAAAAAATATGCATAAAAATCACATTGGAGCACATAAAGAGAAATTAACGAGTAATAGGGGTACCTTTTTGAAGATCCGGTACAAATACTAATTAAAATTAACAAACAGGTCAAGGTACCTCGATATAAAGAAACAAAGACTGATATAGGTAAGTATTAACAAATTGGAGTAAAATGTAAATTCTACCAACTAAGGGGACTAAAATAAATTTATTTAAAGCTCAAGTGGTAAAATAGAAAATTCACCTAAGTCTAAGGGGTAGAGGTGGAATTAAAATGAAAGGGGGGGACAAAGCAGTAAATTCTAGCAAAAATGGGTTAAAACATGTATGTGTAGCTAGTTTAGGGGCTTTAAAGTGTTAAATTATATTTTATAGAACAAAATAACCAAGCAAATGACTCAATTAAAACTAGATCAATTAACTCATTAAATTAATTTAAAAAATTTAACTACTAAATTAAACCAAATTAAAGTAAATAAAAATAAAGTAATAGCAATTGATCAAGTAACCAAAGTCAGAGAAATTTAAAAAAAATATGAAGACATTAAGAAACCCAAAAAAATAAAACCCAAATTCCCCAAAACCTGACCCGGTTTTCCCCTTAAACCCAGGTCCTCATTCCTTTTTCTCTTTTTCCTTTTTCCTTTTTCTTTCTATTTTCTCTTTTCTCTCCCACCTCTGTTCTCTCTTTTCTCTGCTCCCCGCTCCTTCCATTTGATCTACATCTCTCGTTCTTTCTAATCTTTGCTTCTTTCTTCATTTTTTCTATTTTCCTTTCTTCTCTCTGCATCTCTTCCCTCTCCAATCACCCTCTGTTCTTCAATTACTCCCTCTGTCTACTCTTATCCTTTTCAATTATTCTCTCCCCAGAAACAAAAAGGAGCAGGTCCTTTCTTTGCAGTTGGATATGTGGAGTGCGTAGGGATGGTGGTGATTTTATGATTGCGGGGTTCTAATGGTGGAGCTGCTTGATTGATTAGAGTTAGGTGTGCGATTTGGGGATTGTTTACAGTGATTTTGATTGGCGGTGGTTTGGGCAGAGTTACTAGTGGTGGCGTGGCCGTGCCGGGCTTGATGGAATGTGGGTTTGGAGGTTGTATTGGGTTGCTATATGGTGGCTATTTGGTGGGTTTTGGTGGCAATTTTGCTGGTGATCAGTGGAATCTGACAGTGATGGTATAGGCATGCGACTGATTGTTTGTTTGAGGGCGGTGAAGATGGAGCTGCGTTGCTACAGGTAGAAGATGATGGTTTGGGTGTTATGTTTTCGGTGGTTCTGTGGCAGTGTATGACTGTGGAGGTGGTTAATTGGTATTAATGGGTGGTTGGGCTGATTGTGGGTGGTGAATCAGATTGGTTGTGGCGCTTGGATGGAGGCAATGGTGGTGGCAGTGTAATTGGGCCTGATGATTGTAGTGGATTGGACTGAGTTTTTTTTCTTTTGTATTTGTTTTTGCCTTTTCCTTCAGGTTGTGGCTGTAGAGGAATGAATTGCTCGTGGTGTTGGTGAAATTTGGGATTTTCTGGGGCTGTTGGTGTTGAATTGTGAGGGTGAGTTTTGGTAGTTGTGGCTTTGTTTTGGTTTTTTGGCTGCTTAGGTATGAGTTGCAGGTAAAACGGAAGGAATTTGACTGGTGAAGGTTAATTAAGGGTAGAAGGTGGAAGAATTGGAGATTGGTGTTTTGAGTAATCTAGGACTATGCGTTGGTTTATGGTTTGGTTGGGTTTGGAGGTAGTTGTGTGGCTGCCCTGTGGAAGCCATGGAGGTGGAATGATGTTTTGGTGGTTGTTTGGCAGGTTTGGCAGTGGTGAAGATAGTGGTGATTGCTTTTTGTAGTTGTTGTTTCTATTGGTGGTGGAGCTGAAGAGAAAGCTCTGTAGATACCAAATTTTGATACACCGTGATTCTTTTAACATTGGGGACACTTTTATATTTTTAGGTCAAATTCTAATTTTTTAATAAAAAGGATGAACAAAATCAATAATTTCGGGAGTAAAATAGTAATTTTTAACAGTAAATTTTTTTTCATTAGTTTTGGTCTTTTAAATTCAAATTTTGTACTTTTATACTTTTACACACACAGTTACGCACACACAACTTCAGATTCACACACACACACACACATCATCATCATCATGAATAGAAACCACTGCCAGTAGCCTTCCAAATGACCCCATTGCATCACAACGACTACACCATCAACAAATTCCCCATTACAGTCCATCATCCTCCATTTCTGCACTCCCAAAGCCAATCCCAAAATTAGAATCATACAACAGTAGGTCCATAACTACCGCAACTCCGTCATTAACCTCCCAACCCCCCACTGAATTCACCTGCAAAACAACAATCCAAAGACCTCTAGAAAATCACAAACCAAATGAACAAAAATCCACCCCTATTGCTTAGGACTAGTTTCAATTCAACCCAACTCTAGACCACAACTCCAAACCAGCACAATCACCAGAATCCACCTCCATTTCATTGCCATCAGTCATGAGCCTTTTCCACAGCCCACAACCGACTTCACCTGCATAACAATTACACTGTTAGAGTAGCCCAAAACAACTACAAATTCATCACCTAATTCATACCCAACAACCACCCATTAACCCCAAAGCAGCCTATTTCACCTGCATAACAGCAACCCAATAACCAAAAAGCACCATTACCATCGGACTCCATCACCGAAACCACTACCAGAACCTGGCACCAGAAACATCCAAATTTTACCACAAGCAATAACTCCCACGGCCAATCAAGCCATAAACCTCCCAACCCCCCACTGAATTCACCTGCAAAACAACAATCCAAAGACCTCTAGAAAATCACAAACCAAATGAACAAAAATCCATCCCTATTGCTCAGGACCAGTTTCAATTCAACCCAACTCTAGACCACAACTCCAAACCAGCACAATCACCAGAATCCACCTCCATTTCATTGCCATCAGTCATGAGCCTTTTCCACGGCCCACAACCGACTTCACCTGCATAACAATTACACTGTTAGAGTAGCCCAAAACAACTACAAATTCATCACCTAATTCATACCCAACAACCACCCATTAACCCCAAAGCAGCCTATTTCACCTGCATAACAGCAACCCAATAACCAAAAAGCACCATTACCATCGAACTCCATCACCGAAACCACTACCAGAACCTGGCACCAGAAACATCCAAATTTTACCACAAGCAATAACTCCCACGGCCAATCAAGCCATAAACCTCCACTGAACACCACCTGTCGGTTCATCAATTTTCACCATCCCATTTCAAATTACAGATCCCCTGTAAACCCAGTAATCACCACCGATTACCACCTGAAATACTGCCAGCCCGCCATTCAACATCCACCACCAAGCCCCTCTAACTCAGTCCCAAAAATTGCCGAATTCCACCCTCCTACTATTAGTGACCCTTCCCTATTTCAGTCAACCAAAATTCAATCGCCCAAATCCTCACTAACACCGCCCTGCTCACCGTTGCTGTTACCGACGTTGTGGAGAAGAAGAAGGCGAACTCAGATGATGGGGGATTCAGCTATTCCATCAGGTTTGGAGCTTCCTTCTACAATTTGATTTCCCTCTGTGTGTGAATTTTTCATAAAAAACTCGATTTAGTATTTAAGGTATAGGGATTTAGGGAATTTTAGAGCAAGAGAGACAGAAGAAAATAAAGAAAAAAGGGAGGAGGGAGGAAGAGAAGAGAAACTAGAAAAGAAAAATGAAAGAGAATTGGGAAAAGAAGGAAAAGAGAAAAAAAATAGAGAAGAATGAGAGAAGAAATGATGGAGGAAAGAATCAGAGAGGAGAGAGAGAGATCAGTGAGAGACAGTGAGAATAAGAGAAACAGAGGAATTTGGAGACAGAGAATGCGAGAGAGAGAGAGAGAGAGAAATAGAAATTGGTTGGGGAAGAAGATGCTGAATTAAAGAGAAATGCTAATGAGAAAAAGGAACCCATTGGGAAGTTTTGAGTTTTTGGGCAATTCGTTTTAAATCTATTTGTTGGTTCTTTTATTTTTGTGCTTTTTGTTTTATGATTTGTTTTCTTGATGTATTTAACTTAGTGGTAAGTTAATTAATCAGCCAGTTAATCTAGTTAACGTAGTTAGTTAACTGAGTCTTTTGTTCTAATTTGCCATTTTTCAATTTGATTTTTATATATAATACGTATTTGCATTTTAGCCCTTACTGTTCTAAGTATTTTTAGCAATGTTCATCTTTTTGTACAATTTAATCACTATTATGTGTAGAGTGACCCTCCAGATTTTACATTCTTCCAAATTAGGTCCCACAATTTTTCAAGTTGTGCCCTAAACTTGTTGGAATTTTATTTGTTTTGCCCCCTTTCCTATTTTTTATTTACGATTGTGCCCCATGATTATTTGAATTTATTTTTGGCCCATAGGTGTGTTCGAATTTGTTTTTAAGCCAGTAGTTTAATAGAATTTGCATTTTCTCGCCAATTTCCTAGAGTTTTATGTTTTTGTGATTTATTCCATTAAATTGTGGTACCTTTAACGTATTTTGTTCATTTTCTTAGCACTAAGTACCGGGTCTTCAGAAAGGTACCCCTACTACTTGTTAATTTCTCTTTATGTGCCCTAATGTGCTCCTATAAGATTTTTACGCATTTTCTTCAATGATTTTTCTTATTTTATATGCTTTTTGCGTGTTTATTTACTTGATGTTATTTAATTTCAAATTTTTATTATTTGGCAAAAATCTAATATTTTGTATTTAGCTAGTCAATGTAATAGCTAGATAACATTTCTCACATTTTTAGCAAAAATTTTGTATTTAGATAGCAAGTGTAATAAATAGGTCATTTTTACTTTTCCACTCCCTAAATTGTAAGCTAAAATCCTTGGTGTAATAGTTAGAGCTTATGTGCTTTTGCGTGCTTATGTGCTTATATGTTTTACTGCTTTCCTTAGGATTTTGCATCTAGATGTCATGTTTATGTGTTATTTGCTCCTATGTGCTCTTATATGTCTTTATATGTTTATTTGCTTTCAATTTATGTTCTATTATTTTGATTTATGTTTTATTAATTCTTATCATTCCGTCACCACACTAGTCCAATGCTAGTTGTGGTTTTATCGTTTTCTTGCCAGTCCAACGCTAGTGGGAATCTCTAGAAAGGGTTAGTCCAACGCTAGACCCTTAAGCCATTTTAGTGTTAGTATCACTATTTGTGTGCATTTCACGTCCCATTTTACACACTTTTAGTTTTCTTTCCATTTTGCATCATGATGATGATGATGATGATTATTATTATTATTATTATTATTATTATTATTATTATTATTATTATTATTTATTTATTTATTTATTTATTTGTTTTGACACAACTTCAAGCACATGACATTTAGGTTGCATTTGACTTATAAGTTAGGTCATTTTGTGTGCTCCGACTAGAAATAGTCGCCTATTTACGTGAGAACCGATGGCGTACATGCCTTCCCCCTCCATAAGTAGGAATATTCAATCACGAGTTATTAGTTCCCCATACCCGTTATGTTGTATACCCACTTTCTTCAACCACTTATTATCTATATTACTATTTTTCTTTTATTTTTGCATTTCATTTTTGCATATAGACACTAGTGACTCTTTCGAGGCCTTGACTCAAGTTTCACAATTAATGCGATAATTCCGATCAAGCCTTGACGGAACATTTCGACCCTCCCGATACTCACATTTAGATCTAGAATTTGCACTCATATAGACACATCCAAACGCAATAAAATCTAGGGTTAATTTAGAAAATTTGATTAAATCTCACAACTAGTCTCAATTAGGTAGAAACGGTGCCTTAGGTGCGAGCCTTTTCCTTCCTTTTCTTCAAATGTGACTCCCGGATCTTTTTCTCTCATTTTTTTCGTAGATCGGAGTTGGAAAAGGGCTTGTAAACGTTTTTGCTAAAATCTTTATTTTTTATTTAATGATTTTTGGGTGACTTGGTACACCCTGAATCAATACCAAGTGGTGACTCAATTTCAAAAAAATAAAACCCTTTTTCAAAATTAGTTGGTCAGAACTGTCGCACTTTTTTGTCCCAGCCCTATTTTTATTATTTTTTATAAATAACACTTTTTCACTAAAAATTCAATTTTTTCTCATACATGAGCACGGTTTTTCCCAAAACTTGCTTTTCAAAAAGGGTCACCGGATAGAACCGCCTTTTTGGAGCGCGACAGTCAATGACCCCACTAGCACCTTATTGATTTTTTCGGACACGACAAGCTCGTTTGTTTTTTTATGGTGGAGGTGTAGACACCAAATTTTGACACACCTTTGGTAAAAATATGCGTGTTACTTTATTTTAGGGGGTACTTTTTATTTTTCGGGGGTCGAGTACAATTTTCGCATATTATATCTAATTTATCGTACTAGGGGCAAAATGGTAATTTCACCATGTAAATATTAGTTTATTTTTATTTTATTTCCTAAATACATGATTTTAGTATTTTTATCATTATTTATGATTTTAATGATTTTTAGAAGTCATTTATCATTTATTTAAAATTTTAGTATTTTTTTTAACGGCACGTTTTCCAATGCGCTATTTTTATGAGAATTTTCGAGTGAAAATTTTATATATGCATTTTTGAATACTCATAAATTTTTTGTAAAAATCTCATAATTTTTAGATGTCGTTTAGTATTTATTTAATTTTGTCTTTTTATTTATCAATGGCACGTTTCCCAAGAATTGCGTTAATCTTAAAAATTTTGAGTGAAAATTTCAGTATATGTGTTGCATGTGATAATATATTATGTGTGAAATTGTTGTGATTTTTAAGAGTCATTTAGTATTTTTGTGATTTTTATAATGTCACACTTTCCAATGCAGTTTTATTTAAAGAATTTTGTGTGTAAAATATTTTATATGTGCATCTAACATGTATGGTTTTATGTAAAAATATATATATATAAAATAATTTTTAAACACTATTTGGTACTTATTTCAAATTATGTTTTTTCTATCTATGACATATTTTCTTTAATGGTGAATTAATTTTAAAATTGTGATTTTATTATTATTAAATCTTCTTTTTACAGTAATGCTAATTTTGGGTTTAGTTCTATTTTATTTATTTATTTTATTTATTTTCAATCCTAGGGAGGGTTTTATTTTTATTCCATTTTCTTCATTTTCTTACAATTTTATCTTTCTAAAATTCTTCAAAAAAAAAAAAAAAAGAAAGAAAGAAAAAGACAGAAAAAAAAAAAAGAAAAGAGTTGAACAGTAGCAGCGTTGCTGCTGCTACTGTTGCATCTGCTAATGGTAAGCAGCACCAGTTTTTACAGTTCTACCTAAACCACCAAACTCCATACTTAATCACATCACTTGCACTCATTGTTTTAGCAGATTTTTGGGGATTTTACTTACATTTCACTCTTTTCTCCCTGCATTTTCTTTCCCCTCCCTCTCTGCAAAACACAAACACACTGCACACACAGGCACAACTCCACTCTCTGCTTCTTCATCACTCACGACCTGCAGCTCACACCCCAGAGCACCCAACCTCACCTGCTCACAAGAAGACCAGCACAAACACAGACCTCTCCATCACCCTCAGCTCTCTGCACTCACTTACACAGACACACATTCAAACACACACCTGCATTTTTCCCACATAACCACACTCACAGATCACTCTCTCTCGGTCTCCCTCACTCTCTCAGCCCCCTTCCCTTGCACAAGCATACAACAATCACACAACCATTCTCTCCTCTCGGCACACACCCCTCCCTCTCAATTCTCATGACATACACTCATTTTGCACACAAGCACAGAGCTCACAGAACACAAAAGACACTCACCATCACTCTCAATCTGAGCTCCCAATTCACACACAGAGAGCTCACAGAAATACACACTTCACTTCACCTCTCTCTCGGCACCCTTCTTCTTCACCTGCACACACTCACACACACGCACAACACTCACAACTCACACAGGCTCACAACTCACACAGACACACAAAACACACACCTGCAATTCACTCATCTCCTCCCCTGCACGCACAGAATACACACACAACACACAAACACACTACACAGAGACGCACAAACACACAGTCACAACTCACACAGACACACAATTCGCACACACAGACACACACACGACACACACAGCAGCACACACATACAATTCACCTACATAAAACACCACAATTGCACAATTCATAGAACACGGACAACACACAGTACACACACACCCGAAAAAAAAAAAAAAAAAAAATCAATCGACAAACAACAAACAACAACAACAGCAACAGCAATACACAAAAGCTTCTATTCCAGGTAAAATTCTTCCTATTGTTTTCATTTTTTTCATTTATCATTGAAATAGAAAATTAAAAAAAAAAAAAAAAGAAAACTGAAAAACGTCCGGCCGAGAGAGAGAGAGAGAGAGAGAGAGAGACCTGAGAGAGAGAGAAACGAAAAAAAAAATTAAATAAAAAAAAAAAGGTGGGATAGCAGATCGGGGGAAAAGGAAGAGAAAAGGGAAGAAGGAAGAGGAAGAAAGGAAGAAGAAGAAAAGGAAAGAAGAGAAGAAAGAAAAAAAAAAAGAGAAAAAAAAAAGAAGAAAAAAAAAGGGGGAGAGCAGATCGGAAGAAGAAGAAGGAAGAAGAAGAAAGGAAGAAAGGAAGAAAGAAAGAAAGAGAAGAAGAAAGAAAGAGAGAAAAAAAAAAGAATAAAGAAGAAAGAAAAGTAAAAAAGGAAAAGGAAATCTGGGGGGGGGGAAAAACGTCTGAGAAAAAAAAAAAAAAAAAAAAAAACTAAAACTAAGTCAGCCGAAAAAAAAAAAAAAAAAAAAAAAATTTTGGTGAAACTACGTCGTTTTGACGTAGTTTCACTCAAAACTACGTCGTTTTGGTTAGTTAGTTTTTTTTATTTATTTTTAATTAATAATAGGTATTTATTTTATAGTCCTTATATTTTCTGTAATGCTACTGTGGCCCTGAAAATGTTTGATTTGTGCATTTAAATTTCTGTTTATTGTAGATTGACCCCCATAATTTAATTTTCTTTGCAATTAGGTCCCGATCAATTGCATTTAGGTCCCTCAACTTTTAGATAATTATAATTTTTGCCCCCTACGTTTTTAATTTTCCATTTTGACCCCTATATTTTCGGTAATTACATTTTGACCCCTATAAATTTTCTGGAATTGCAATTTTACCCTCTGATATTTATGAAAATTGCAATCTTGCCTCCCAAACTTGCTGTTATTATATTTTAGGCTTTAAATGTTGCTGAAAATTGTATTTTGGCCCTTATACATTGCTGGAAATTCTATTTTTGCCTTAGAAAACTTGCTGTTATTATATTTTAGGCTTTAAATGTTGCTGAAAATTGTATTTTGGCCCTTATACATTGCTGGAAATTCTATTTTTGCCTTAGAATACTTGCTGGAATTTCATTTTTATCCCCCCAACTTTGCTGGGATTTTATTTGAGTTATTACACTTGCTGGAATTTTATTTTTGGCCCCCTATTGTTGCTGAAATTTATATTTTGGTCCTTTATGTTGCTGGAATTTGTTTTAAGACCTCCATTAATTGTTAGAAATTTTATTTTAGTCTTTTATTTATTGCTGGAATTTTTGTTTTTGGGCATTATAGTTGCTGAAAATTATGTTTTAGCCTTTAAATTCATTGTAAACTATGTCATTACCGTAAGTAGGGTTTAAAATTATAATTTTACCTTTTTACTTGTTGCAAATTACATTTTTCACTTTAGAATATTGCTTAAATTTTCACTTTTAATCCAAATCTTATAATATTTTATTTTTGCCAAAAAAAAAAAGTATTAATTAAAATTAGTTATGTCTTCAAAACTTTAAATTATTTCTTTTCACATTTTCTTTATTTATTAAATTTTTTTTTTTTTTTTTTTTACAATTAATGTTCTAAAATTGGGTATTGTTAGTCTAATTAATGTTCAAATTAATTTTCTTTATTTCTCTTTTAGTTATTTTAATAATTCTTATTTGGTTTTTTAAAAGTTTAAATATGTATTTTTGTATTTTATCTTATATTATCATTATTTCTTTATTTTCGTTGTTTTGTTTTATTTACTTATTTATTCCTACTTAAACAAGTTGCGTTTTCTTTTTAAATAATTAATTATTATTATCATTATTTTCTTTCTTTTATTTTTGTTGTTTGAATTATTTTAGTATGTTCATAGTGCTTGGTATTAATTTATTTAATTAATTGATTTATTTATCAAATAGTGGTATTTTTGACATGTTTGCTCATGTTAGTGGCAATTTGTACCGAGTTTACGAACGGGAGGTATTTCAATTACCCTTTTAATTTCTTTTTATGTAATTCTATGTGCTCCTATGTGTTTTTCTATGTGTTTTAATGTATTTTTGTGTTTATAATTTTTGTTTATGTATGAATGTTTATTTATTTATGTCATATTATTTATTCAAATTTAATTTTGATTATTCAAAGAAATGTAATAGATAGGTAATTTTCTATTTAGCAAAAAAAAAAAAAAATTTTTTGTATTTAGATAGTTAATGTAATAGATAGTTTACGTTTTATCTATTTAATTAAAGCCTATGTATTTTAGATAGAAAGTGTAATAGATAGGTTAGATAGGTTATTTTTAGACTGCAATTAGGTTATTCTCCGATGTAATAGTTAGGGCTTTTGTGTGCTATGTGTGTTATGTGCTTGTGTGTTTTATTCGCTTTTCCTAGGAACTTACATCTAGAATACCATGCTTATGTGCTATGTGCTCCTACTTGCTATTACTTGCTCTTATGTGATTTATTGCTTTAATACATGCTTTATTTATTTACTTGCTTTAATTATATATGTGTATCGTCGCCACACTAGTCCAAAGCTAGTTGTGGTTAATTTCGTTTTCTTCGCTAGTCCAACGCTAGCGGAGAAATTTTAGAAAATAGGCTAGTCCAATGCTAGGCCTTTAGATCATTTTAGTATTAGGATCATTTCTCGCGTGTTCATGATATTTCACACACATTTTTATCTTTTAGGTTTTTTTCATTTTTGTATAATTTTTATATACTTTATCATTTATTATCTATTTTTAACATCTACCTAGTGCATGACATTTAGATTCCACTACACATAGAATTTTAGGTCATTTGTGTGATTTGATTAGAAATAGTCAATCTACTCACGTGGGAAGCGATGGCGTACATGTCGTTCCCCCCTCCGTGAGTAGAAACAGTTAGTCACGAGTTTATTAGTCCCCCGTACCCGTTATGTTGCATTCCTACTCTCTTTGATCATTTACTACCTATATTACTATTTTCCTTTTCTTTTGCATTTCATTTTGCATCTATACTCGTGACTCCATCGAGGTCTAGACTCGAGTTTCGCAATTAATGCGATAATCCCGACCAAACCTCAATGGAATATTTCGTCCCTTATCGATATCCATTTTTTAGGATTAGATTTGCATTCATATAGTTGCATCCAAATGTGATAAAATCTTAGGGTTATATTAGGAAAATTTAGACTAAACCTCGCAACTAGTTTCGGCTAGGTTGAAAGGGTGCCTTAGGCACGAGCCTTTGCCTTCCCTTTCTTCAACTGTGACTCCCGAACCTTTTTCTCTTGTTTTCAAAGACCTGGAGTCGTCTAAAAGGGTTTTTCTTGTTTTTCCTATATTTTGCCAAAATCATTTCTTTAAATGAATCATTCTTAATTTTCTTACCTTTTATAAAATATTTTCGGGTGACTTGGTACACCAAAACTCAATACCAAGTGGCGACTCCTTTTTCACTAAAAAACCCTTTTTAGACTCTATTTTCGGGCCCAAAAATCGTCGCATTTCAAAAGTCCCATTTTAGGCCCTTTTTCTTTTATTTTTTAAAGTAAAGCATTTGTTTTGTCACATTTTTATCGAATCATCTTTCACAAAGCATTTTCAAAAAATTAGTTTTTACAAAAAAATTTACACGTTTTTTTTAACCACAACATTACATTTAATACTTCCTTTTCCCTTTTCCCGACATCTTCTTTACATCTTTCTATTTATTTTCGAAAAATGGGGCGCGACAGGAGGCTAACTGGTTGTGGGATTTTGGAGGAAGAATGATGCAAATTGGGTTTGCTGAAGACACGGTGGTGGTTCTTAGGGGTTGTTCTGGTGGGCTTTTAATTAATCTGTGAATTGTAAGTTGGTGGTTGTTTTGGGATTGTGTATGGGGATGGTTGTTCTATCTAGTTGGTTGTTTTTGCAGGTAGGAAAGATGGTGGCGGTAGAGGAGAGAGTTGTTTTAGATAGCTCTTGATGGCTGGTTTAGACTGAGGGAATGATGGCTTCCAACAAAGAGTGGGAGAGAGGGAGGGAGAAGAAGATGAACCCAGAAAGAGGAACCAAAATTTCCAAATAAAAACAAACCTAGATTTTGTATTGTTTCTTCATTTATTCAATCAAATTTTGATGATGAAATACAAAAAGATGAATTAAAAGCCAAGAATCTAGTTAAGATCTTACCTTTTGAAAGTTGAGGTTGACTGATAAAGTGATGATGAATAGTGTGATCCTGTTGACTGACAATGAATAGTAACCAAGTTGAACCAGGCGGCTATATATGTGTTTTTTGTGGTGAGATGGTGTGTGTTTTAATCTCAATAGATAAAAAGAATTGTGTTTTAGGGGATTGATTTTTTCTTTTTTTTTTCTCTTTCAATGGGGGGCATTTTTAGAGTCTAGTAATCTTAGCCTCCAAGAATACGCCAAAATAATTAAAATGCCACTAACAATAAAATTTTAATTTTTATTCTAAAAATAATTTTTGACACCAAAAAATTAAAATTACTACAAAAATGGCAATGAACTCCAAAATTTACCAAAAAATTCAAATGGGTTTTTTAAAAAAATCTAAAAATAAAAATTAAAGCTTAAAATTGATAAAAAAATACGTTCGGGGTGTAAAATGAATATTTTGCCCAAGAAATAAATAGAAAAACAGCTATTAGCTTTAAAAAATTATCAAAAATTAAAATAAGCTTAAAATTCTAGAAAATGAATTTAGAACTAAAAAATTAGTAAAAAGTGCATTCACAGTGCGAAATGACTATTTTACCCCTAAACAAACGAAAATACACAGAAAATAGCTATTGGTCTTGAAAAATTATCAAAAATTAAAAATAAGCTTAAAACCCTAGGAAATGAATTTAGGACTCAAAAATTGATGAAAAATGCATTTAGAATGTAGAATGACTATTTTGCCCCTATGTAGGCAAAATATAGAAAAATATCAGTTAAACCCGAAAAAGTTACAAAAATTAAAAATACGTATGAAAGTATAAAAAATATGAATTTAAAACCCCAAAACTAATGAAACATATTTACAGCTAAAAAATTACTATTTTGCTCCCCTGAGATTATTAATTTTGCCCATTTTTGTTGAAAAATCATATTGGACTATGGAACAAAAAAAATTAGATTTGCCCCTTTTTGTTGAAAAAAGAAAGGCCCCCAATGTTGGAAAAATAAATGTGTGTCAAAATTTAGTGTCTATATTGCTTTCACCCAACAATCATCTCGGATGGCCTTCTTATAAACAAGAAGGTCATAATCTGCATACAAAGCAAAATTAACTATTTTTTCATCAAAAGCTGCATTACCAGGAGTAATAACATAATCTTGCAAACGAGTAAACAACTGTCTATGGCAATGTGGACAACAAATTAACTCAGTTTGTGAGTCTTGAGTAACAGGCATTTGTTGAAAATTAACATCTTCATCATCTCTATCAAAATTCAAGATAATTGTGTATTTTTTAGATCCTCCTTATTCCAGTCCTAAATACCTCTCTTATCAAAGGTTACAACCTTGCTAATAGTCACTTTTCTGAGATAGGATTAAATAATTTGTAAGCTCAAAACACATCACTGTAACTAATAAATACATATTTTTCTCATTTATCATCAAGTTTCTTTCTCAACTTATCAAGAATATGTAAATAAGCAATACATCCACATACTTTGACATGGGCAACAATTGGTCTCTTACCACTCCAAATTTCCTCAAGGATTCTGTCAGAAAGGTTTTTTGTAGGACACTTGTTTAACAGATACACAGCACAAACAACTACCTCTATCTAAAAGCACTTTGGCATATTTTCAGAGAAAATTGTAGTTTTTGTACCAAAGATTTGAGGCATCAGTAGTTTCAGTTCCTAAAGTTTAGACAAAAGCAAATCTAGTACTAAATGTTTCAATTTTTCAGTATATTTAGTCGTATTGACCAGTTTTCTCAAAATCTTATTGGAATCTAGTCATGTGAAAGTCACGTTACTGTTACAAAAGTTTTTAAAAAGAATTAAAAAAGAAAAAAATTTTAATTGCCATAATCTATAATTAAAGGCACATACGCAAATGCACTATCTAGGTGGATTTTTTCAGTTTTATCTACTTATTTATTATTTATGAACTCAAATTAGTGCATATAATTACAAATTATGACAATTAAAATTTTTTTCTTTAATCTAATTCTTTTTAAAAAATTTTGTAACTGGCATGTGAGGATCACATGACCAGATTGCAATAAGATTTTTGTACATCTAGTCAATAAGACTAAACATGCTAAAAAATTGAAACATTTGGTACTAGATTTGCTTTTGTCCAAACTTTATGGACTAAAACTGCTGATGCCTCCAAATATTTGGTACCAAAATTGTAATTTTCTCTATTTTTCAACTTTAACATGCACTTCACCATATCTATAATTGTTCTATTTTTTCTTTTTGCCATCCCATTTTGCTGTAGAGTGTACCTAACTGTCAATTTTTTTGAAAGTGTCACAGGTATTAAATTTTTTCTTCAAAAAATAAACACAGGCATTCCTACTGAAATCATCAATAAACATAATAAAATACATGCAACCATCATTAAAAGGAACCTCCATAGTACACAAGTCTAAATGGATGATCTTCAATAGTCTTCTTAATTGATAAGTAATAAATTTACGTATATTAATATATATTTATGATACGTTTTAGGTGTTATTTAAATATAATTATAATAATTTTGGTTGTAAATAACTCATTTTTTTAACTTTTTATAAGAATTGAGATCTTTCTCGAAATTAGGATTTTTTGAGGTAGAATTTTTGCTTGAACAAATTAATGCACAATTCTTGTGTATAATCACGGGTTCATCATACTTAAACTTATTTTGGATCAAGTGGAGTTAAGAAAAATCAAATTCAAAGGTGATACAAAGAGTTAGAGTTGAATGAACAACTTAAAAGGAATAATTGTGCAAAAATAATAAAAAAAATCCAATTTTTCATCAAAATATGTGAGAATACGTGAAAAATGTCTGCACATGTGGATGCTAGCCCAGCAAAAATTAAAAAAATCAAGTGGGGACCACAGGGAGTGATTTGCAGATCATTACCCGCAAATCGTAATGACGCACTAAAAATTCTAGGGTTGCAACTTACAACAATTTCTAGCTGGTTTCTGCAGAATTTTCAAATGGGGATAGGGTTTTGCAAGTGAAAAAATACATTGGAATCATAAATGTTGACTTTTATGCTTATTTGGAATCTTCAAGCAAATCTTCATCATTTCTATGCATTAATAGCTCATGCAAGTTGGAAATGACTTGAGGAATATTTGTCTATAAATAGAAGTCATTTGTAACTCATTTAAAAAGAAGCTTTTTTAGTAGTAAAAAATAGTGTTAATTTAATTTTGTACTAGTTTTGATAAAGAATTAATAGAATTCTCTTCATCCTTCAATAGAATAGTGCGAATCATTGTAAGAGAACTTTGTAGTGCAACTTTTGAAGGTGAATAAACAAGAGAAGCTTATTCCAAATCAGTTGAGCAATTCTAAAACTCTCTCATTTACTTTCCAATTTGAAGCATGAATTCTTATATTCTTGTTAAGTTTCTTTGTGTTTCATTAGTCATGAGTTCACTAAAAGCTTTATCTAGAATATAGATGAAGCTAATGAATTCATAACATGACTTAAATTACCTTTACTTGCTAAGCTTGCATTTGTTTGTTTACTTGTTCAAGTTTTAACTCTTGTTTTTGCATGGCCAACTCTAAACAAGTCATCTAGTTGTTAATTGACATTGAGAAATAGCCCTTAACAATGGAAAATGAACAAGTATTGCTTAAGTATTCATATGAGAATAATGATGCCTTAAGTGAATATTACAATTCATAGTTTTCATAAGGTTTCATCATGAAAGTAGTTGGAATCTAATCATTTCATAAGAAGAGCTAGTTATGATTTAAATAGGAATTGGATTCTTAACAAAGCAAGATAATACCTTAGCAAGTCCTTCATGCATCTTATGATTCATTAGTGGATTCTATATTCTAGACATCTTGAATATTTGAATTCCTACAAGTTGTTGTCATTACTAGCCTATCCTATTGAACTTTCTTTTTACTACACAATTTGATTTTCGGTTGTTTAGATAATAGAGCAAGCAATAAAGCCTTAGTAGTTGCAAATATTTGATTCTATCGTGGGATATGATATCTATATACTCCCTATACTATACTTGACCCGTATACTTGCGGTAAAGTTGGGAGATTAGGTTTGTTACTTGATTTGTGCATGTTTTGCCAATATTTTCATACCTAATATATAGCACGTTAAGTTTTTGGTGCCGTTGTCAGGGAATCAAGGCAATATAAAGGCCAATGCAAACTTTATTACTCTAGACTTTATTTACTTTTACTTGTTTATTCGTATTTTGTTTCTTTTTGTAGGTGTATGCATAGAAGTTTAAGGGTGGTACTTCCATTTGATCTAGAAATAGAAAGAACTACAAGGAAGGCAAGGAGACAAAAGCAAGAAGAACAAGCAAAGGTGGAGGAAGTTGGTGACACCTCAATTGCACCTCAACCAGAACTAGAACAAGAGGTAGCCATGATGGAGGTAAATCAAAATCCTATCCCTAATAACCGTTCTTTAAGAGATTATGCCATGCCGGATCCAACTGGTTCACATGCAAGCATAATAAGACCACCAGTTAATGCTAATAATTTTGAATTTAAGTCGGGACTTGTACAAATAGTCACACAAAACCAATTTGGTGGATATAATAATGAACATTTTCACACTCACTTGACTAGTTTCTTGTAAATATGTGATACATTTAAATAAAATGGTCTCTAAATATGCCATAAGGCTAAGACTATTTCCATTTTCGTTAAGAGACAAAGCTAAGCAATGGCTTAATTCATACCCACCAAATACCTTTGCAACATGGACGAACTTATCCAAGGCCTTTTTTAACAAATATTTTCTAACAGGAAAAATTGCCAATTGAGAATGGACATTACCAAATTTACCCAAAGCGATGGAGAGTCTATATATGAGGCTTGGGAACATTTTAAGGACCTAATCAAAAAAGTTTCACACCATGGATTTCCAACTTGGCTAATAGTGCAGACATTCTATAGTGGACTTAACTATTCAACAAAGATCAATATAGATGTAGTTGCAGGTGGAGCTCTCATGGCGAAATCGGCAAAAGATGCCCAAGATTTGATTGAAGAAATGGCAGCCAACCATTACCAATGAGCAAGCGAAAGATTACTCATAGAAGAACCCAAGGTATGTATGAAGTTGATTCTCACGACATGTTAAAAACACAAATGCATGATGTTATGAATGATAAATTTTTGAGTAAACTTGTCATTAGAAATCAAAATTCATCATCTAGTATTGGATGTTGTACCATTTGTGGAGATATGCATAATTCATCTATGTGTGCACAAGTACAATATCTAAATAATTTCAAACATTCTTCTTCTAATAATATCTCTTCTAATTTTTACAATTTGAGGTGGAGAAACCATCCAAATCTTGGGTAGAGGGAGCCAAAAGTGAATACACCACTGGGATTTTCTCAAAATAAGGAAGGATGAGAAATAGCATTAGAGAAAATGGCAAAAAAATGGAATCGCATGCAAACCAATCTAATGCAAGAATAAGGAGCATTGAAAATACCGTTGCACAAATGGCCAAACAAATGAACCTTAGGAAACAAGGAGAATTACCAAGCAAAATTGAAATTAATTCTAGAGAACATGTTCAAGCCATTACCCTAAGAAGTGGGAAGGAATTGAGTGAAGCATTTGTGGAGAAAAAGAAAAAAATGTGGAAGTGATTAAAATGAAGAAGAGAAAAAAGAAAAAGAGAAAGTGGGTGATAGTGCAAGCCATGATGAATCTCAATCACAAATTATCTCTATTCCCCCACAAGTTCCATTTTCACAATGGCTCAAAAGTTTTAAAATTGATAAAAGCTAAGAAAGGGTTGTACAAATACTCAAACAATTGCATGTGAATATTCCTTTTATATATGCATTTTTGTAGGTTCCTAAGTAAAATAAGCTCCTCAAGGATTTGGTGACAAAGAAGAAGAGTTTGGATGATTTTGAAAGTGTAGCACTCACGGAAGAATGTAGTGTTAGGATTCAAAATAAGTTGCCACCAAAACTTAAAGATCCAGGGAGTTTTTTATACCTTGCACTATTGGGGGTTTAAATTTTTCAAATGCTTTATGTGATGTAGGTGCAAGTGTTTCTTTACTCCCTTTATCAATTACTAGAAGGCTAGGCTTCAAAAAGTTAAAAGGTACAAACATGACTTTACAACTAGCCGATAGATCAATTAGGCATCCAGTAGGTGTTATTGAAAATGTGTTAATAAAAGTGGATAAACTTATCATTCCAATTGACTTTGTTGTTTTGGATATGGAGGATGATATTTCAATGCCTATAATACTTGGGAAATCTTTTCGAGCAACTGTCGGTGCCATTATTGATGTGAAATATGGTACACTTAAGCTTAAAATAGGGGAGGATGAAGTAAATTTTGACTTAAATGATATGATGAAACAACTTTCATCTTCTTTTGATGTTTATATGATTGATGAATTTGATGATAGTGTGCCTATCTACACAATTCTAGATTTTGGAAACCCAAGAAGGAGGAAAGCAAGGAACAAGGACCATTTGAGCATAATTGATATAACTACACCCAAAGGAGTGGAGTATTCTTTGGGTCATGGTCCTATATTGTGAAGCATGCACCAATGAGTTTAGTTCTTGACTCTAAAAAAAGCGCTTGTTGGGAGGCAACCCAACGTTCTTAATCTTTTTGTGAAATTTTAGTTTGATTTACAATGTATTATGTAGTTTTAAGTGTGTTTATTATGTTTGTTTTGTAGGATTTTCAATAAGGGACCAAAGGTGCAAGATTGATTAAAGAAAATTCAAGACCATGAATTTGTTCTTTAGATCTCTTTTGAATGCATTTCATACTTAGAATTATGTTGATCATATTTAATGTATGGTATGATGTGTGTTTTGAAGTTAAAGTTCATAAGAGACACTATTCATGGTTGAGAACTTTTTGAGCAAAAAGGTCATTTGAGAATTTATTGAGATTTTTAGATGTTTGACCTTGTTTATGTGCTTAATAAACTTAAAGAAACATGTGTGTATAGTTGGTTTGAAAGTAGTATAAAATCTTGCAAAATATGCAACTTAAAGAATCATGCCCAAAACATGCGTAAAAAAGTTGTGAATTTGATGCAAAATTTGAAGGATTTGTGTTTGCACATGTGTACTTTTATGATTTGAACTTGTTCCAAGTGTTAATTTGTTCATAAACATGTTAAATTTGATTTGAAGTTGCTACAGAAAATTGAAATGACTAATGGAATAGTAACTTGTAGATAATGAAAAATCACTGCCTATTACAAGATGCGATCTGCAAGTCAGGTCTGCGGATTGTCATCTGTGGATCCCACCCACAAATCAACTTCTGAGAGGTAACACTGATCCACCACTCAGTGATCCGCGGGCAGGCAGGGTGAACAGTGGGTACCCCACCCGCGGATCACTTGAATTTTCTGTATTTCAAGTTCATTTTCAATGCTTTTCATTTGGTTCTTTTACAACTTCTTTTTCATGATTTGTGTACATGTTTTGGACATCTAAATTAGCACTTTAACATGTTCCAATTTTGCATTTTCATTGTTCTATTTTCTTTGAAAATTTTGATTTAATGGCATGAAATAGTTGAATTTTGACATGGAACAACTTTGAGTAAGTTTCTTTAACCTTTAACTTCATCAGTACATAACACATTTGCTCATATTACTTGTCTTTCAAATTTTCACCCCCTTGGAGCCACATTGTACCAACTAAGTGTGGGGGAAATCAAGTGTTTCAAAGCATGATATGTTTATTTTATGTTTCACTAGCTATTCATTTATCATCTAACATAACATTTGAGTATTTTTGAAGCAAGGTTAGTGAGCAAGTTGGGATCAAATGGGGAACTTGATGAAGCATTGTAAAGAGAGCCTTGTCAAGGCCATGGACTTCAAAGACACAATAATATCAAGCTTTGGATTCTCAAACCAAGTAAGGGGAGTTCTTCTTTTTCTATCTTTTTATTCTTATCTTTTCCTTTGCACATTGATGACAATGTTTCATTTTAAGTGTGAGGGGAAGGTCAAAGAACATGTTTGGTTTGGTTGTGAATATGTGTGTCAAGATATTGTTTTGGTAAAATATGGCCAAAAATTTTTGAAAATTTGCTTCATTAACATGCATGCCATAAACTTGTTGAATTTCTTTATTTTTTGAAATAATTTATGCACTTTGTTTGAATATTTTCTACAAATATTTGAAGAAATAGTCATTATGTGATTAGAAGTTTTTTTTTTAAGAAAGTATATCTTGTAAAACAATTGTAATTATGTCTTGATTTAGCACATTTGGCTTTAAATTTCTTTTCTTTACTTAATTTTACATTCTTAAGTGGTAGATATGGATAAAAAGTATCCTTATTTGAATTGAGGGACAATAATATTATGAAGTTCAATGATTAATGCTACTTATTACTACTCCAATGATTCAAATTGCTTAGTGACTAGGAATCTTCATCACAAAATGTCAATTTTTGTGTCTAACGGCAATGGAATTAAGAGTATGCATGACAAGTTTGATAGAAAGTGAATTGTTGAGTAATAAGAGGTCTTTATCACAAAATGTCGATTCTTTCATCAAAAGACAATTTCATTTTTCAAACTAAAGGTTGAAAAGAGGTTAACATGATCAAAGTGTCGAGTAACCGGGAGTTTTCATCTACAATGTCAACCTTCGCGTCAAAAGTCACTTGCAATTATAAAGTTCAACATGTCCCTATTGTGTATAAATTAAATTGTATATGATTGTCGATATTAAATACTTAAGTGTGAAATTTGTAAGGCAAATGAATTTAGTTGTATAAGCTTTAATCTTGAGATAATTACTTCCCTTTTACTTGGTATGATTAGTATTAGAAACATTACAAGGAATTGTACAATGCTCATTTACTTAATCTTATGGAATTTCATTCAACAATGAGACATTTGTGATTTCAAGCCTTGAATCATATTTTGATCTCTTGATTCATATTTTGATCTCTTGATTTTTCAATTGCTCAAGGACAAGCAATGATTAAAGTGTGGGGGAGTTTGATAAGCAATAAATTTACCAGTATTAATATATATTTTATTATATGTTTTAGGTGTTATTTTAATAATTTTGGTTGCAAAGGACTCATTTTCTAATTTTTTATAAGAATTGGGGTTTTTTTAGGCAGAATTTTTATTTGAACAAATTAACGTGCAATTGTATATAATCACAAGTTCATCGTACTTAAACTTATTTTAGATTAAGTGGAGTCAAGAAAAATCAAATTCAAAGGTGATTCAAAGAGTTAGGGTTGGATGAACAACTTAACGGAATAATTGTGCAAAAATAATAAAAAAATCCAATTCTTCATCAAAATATGTGAGAATACGTGAAAAATGTCTGCACATGTGGATGCCAGCTCAGCAAAAATTAGAAAATCAAGTGAGGACCATAGGGAGTGATCCGCGGGTCATTACTCGCGGATCATAATGACGACCTGAAAATTATAGGGTTGCAACTTGCAACCATTTCTAGCTGGTTTCTATAGACTTTTTAGATGGGGATAGAGTTTTGCAAGTGGGAGAATACATTGGAATCATAAATGTTGACTTTTATGCTTATTTGGAATCCCCAAACAAATCTTCATCATTTCTATGCATTAATAGCTCATGCAAGTTAGAAAATGGCTTGAGGAATATTTGTCTATAAATAGAAGTCATTTGTAACTCATTTAAAAAGAAGTTTTTTTAGTAGTAGAAAATAGTGTTAGTTTAATTTTGTACTAGTTTTGATAAAGAATTAATAGAATTCTCTTCATCCTCCAATAGAATAGTAAGGATAATTGTAAGAGAACTTTGTAGTGCAACTTTTGAAGGTGAATAAATAAGAGAAGCTTATTCCAAATTGGTTGAGCAATTCTAAAACTCTATCTCTTTTACTTTCATTTGTTGCCATGAATTCTTGCCTTGAAGTTGTACTTTTAGTTGTTTCATTAGTCATGATTCACTAAAGATTTCATCTAGAATATAGATGAAGCTAATGAATCCAAAAGTATGACTTATATTATCAAAACTTGTTAAGTTTGCACTTTGTTTGTTTACTTGTTCAAGTTTTAACACTGTTTTTGCTTGGCCAACTTAAACGAGTCATTTAGTTGTTACTTGACAATGAAAAATGCATGTAATCATGGAAAATGAACAAGTAATGCTTAAGTAGTTCATATGAGAATAATGGATGCTTAAGTGAATCAATACAATTTATGTTTTTCATAAGATTTCATCATGAGAATAGTTGAAATCTTGTTATTTCTTAGAGAGATCTAGTTATGACAGTTATGGAATTGGATTTTAAACAAGGCAAGGTAAAACTTAGTGTGACACCCTAGAAATTCATATGAAACTATTTTATTCATGTATGTTTACTAGTAGCTCAAGATAATAATGATAATGGTAGAAAAAAAAAGAGAGAAAACCCTAAAATGTACTTAAAAGAAAATTCTTTCATTTGAAATCTAGTATTAACTCTTGATTTATTAGTTGGAGGATTTCTTAAGTTAATTAGGTTAATTAACTAAGTTTCTTTCCTCATTGAGTAGAAAACCTAAGAATTAAACTTGGATTAAATTCATTAGATCATTAGTTTATCATAGTGTTTCATTTTAACTAGCTTATATTACTATTTTCTAGTTTTTGACTACTTAAACTTTAGCTTCAATTTTTCTCAAAAATTTCACTCATTCACTTGCTTTATTTTCTTTTCTTGGCTGAATATTTTTCTTCTCTCTTTTCTTCTCTCTTGGCCGAAAATTCTTCTTTCTTTTCTTTTCTTCCTTGGCCGAATTTCTCTCTTCTTTTCTCTCCCTCATGGCCGGATTTCCCTTTTCTTATTTTCTTCTCTTTTTGCTTTAATATTTATGTCATAATATTACTAACTACTAGGTGAAAAGAGATATTTTTAAGTCACCAATTAAATTAAACCAAGTTTACAACTAATGCCTAAAAAGCCTAAACCCTAACTTGCTTCTTGTAATATTTTTATTGGTTATTCTTTCTCCCATCTTTTTCATTATTTCTTTTCTATTTTCCTAGCCTACTTCCTTCTCCTTTTCATTCTCTCTTGGCCGGCCTTGCTCTCTCTCTTTTCCTCTCATATTTCTCTCAACTTCTTGGAGCTTTTTCTTCAAACTTTGGGCAAATTCACCATAGAAAGTGAGCTTCCCTTCCTTCTAAGCAAAGTTCTAGGCTTGTTTAAGGTATGTACTACAAGCTTTAACCATTAATTTCAAGTTTAATTGGTCTTTTGTACTAGTTTAATCTTGAATTCTTATGATTTTTAACTTGAAGATTTATGCTTGAATTGAAGTCTTACTTGTTAGAGATAGTGTTTTCTTGGTTAGATTGAGTAGTAAATGGCATTTAAACCTTGAAATTTCATGGGGTATATGTTGTTGGTTGAAGATTCTTGGAGTTGAATTCTTGAAATTTAGTGGAATTTTGATTGAATTTGAACTTGGATTGAACTTGGAAGTTGTAGAACTTGTGGAATTATGGATTTGATGGTTGAAATCTTGATGGAAAACCAAGATTGGAATGGCCGAAATTTAAGGGGAAATAATGCCAAAATTTTGTTAGAAAATCCCTAAAATAAAAAAACCCTAAAATGAAAACCCTAGAATGGAAACCCTAAACCCTAAAACAAAAACCCTAGAAAAAAAGGGGGATATTTCTTGAATTTTCTTACTAAGTTAATTAGGGTTTAAATCGAGTTTTCATTAGATTATTTCTTTTAAATTTCAGGACCCGAAAGCGAGACCCGACCTTTTTACGAAATATTCTCGTAGGCATTTCAGGTGAGTGTCTTTATGTGTGCATGATGCATGTAACGTGATATTTCCATTTGTAAATATTATGCTATGATTGCAAATATTATAGCGATACAATGTGCTACTTGAGGAAAGATGTGTACTTTATTGCATCTATTCCACAATGTGCTACTTGTTTTCATGATTAAATGTGTTACTTGTGTTTGAGACTTCCGTGACTAACTTCACCGTTACTTCACGGATAGTCAACTTGAACGGGCTTGGGAGGATATAAGGTGCTGGGTGTTTTAGGGCGTGATGTTCATTTCCCTTGTGAGTTGTGAATCCTCTAAGAGGCCAACTCCGAATTGAACTTTCTTGCGTGTTGGCCCTCCAAGGTCGAGGTTACTCCCTGGATGTGGTAGCATGTACGGAGGTTATAAGGTATATGGTGGTTAGGGTCTTGCTTGATATTACCGATATGACCCTTGGCAAGGACCTGAGCTATTATCTCGGTCCCAATGCCTTGTTTACATAATCGGTACTTGTTTCTCCTGCGGTCGAGCTTGCTCTCGTAGTTGAACCCTATATCCGCCATTGACTAATTGTTTATTTATTTGTTCATGTGCTGATTAAATATCTTGTTAAATTATTTTATTTTCTTGAAATAATGGATTTTTGGCCTGCCTGCATGACTTGGGCACTCACTGGGCTATTATAGCTCATTCCTTCATTTGTTTTCCTTTACTCAGGTATTTCTCACGCTTAGAGCTGGGCATGGTGAGTTTAATTAAAATAGACATTTTGTTCTTGTATTTTTGGATAACCAAGCTGTGTTGGTTACTATTGCAAATAATATGTATATTTTGGACATGTAAACTTTTAGTACATGGCCTGTAAACTTTTAGTGACTTTTGTATCTTAAGTTGAACTGTGTGAATGTAATCTATTTTGGGTTAACTGTACGTGAATGTTCCTAGTGCGTGCTTGAGTGAGTCCTGGCGAGAGCTAGGCAGGCAGTTCGCTAAGCCCTTTGCTGCGCCTCTGGGTAAGGTGGGGCTGTTACACTTAGCAAGTCGTTCATGCATGATTCATTAGTGGAATATATGTTCTAGGCTTCCTTGCTTGGATTCTATAAAAGTTCTCAATCATATACCTATTCTATTGAAGGGATCCCATATCTATCTTGTTTAAATTGTGTTTAGATAATAAAAGCTAGTGAAAACACTTTAGTAATTGAACATATTTGATTTCTCATGGGATTCGATACCTAATACTCCAAGTACTACAATAGACCCGTGCACTTGTTGATTAAGTTGGGAGATCAAGTTTTTTATTACTTGATTTGTGTGTATTTGTTCATATTTGCTACACCTAATCTACACCACATCATTACTCTCCATGATTTACCAGTCTAAAAAATATCCTTGTGATTCCTGCCTAAAATACACATATCACAAACTCTGCTAAGATAACTGATATTAGGTAGCCCACAAACCATTCTTTTATTAGCTAAAAATTTCAAATTGTCAAAATTCAATTGACTAAACCGCACATACCACAATTAATTATCATCATGAATAACAATATTCAAACAAAAAAAAATTACTATTCGTATTTAATGGAAATAAACCATTTGGGGTCATCATTACCCTTGCAATCACACCAATTTTCTCATGAAATGAATGCCATAATTCTTCTCTGACAACTGCCCCATACTCAACAAATTATGATTCAACCCATGAACACAAAATACATCAGAGATAAAATTGTTAGATCAATTTTTTAGGCTAATGGAGATATTTCCTTTACCAAACACTCGTAGAACAGTGTTATTCTCAAATTTTATTTGACCTTTAATAGATTCATCAAGTTTAGAAAATAATTCTTTTTCCCCACACGTATGGTTACTACATCTTATATCCAAGAACCATTTATTTTTATAACACTACAAGAAAAGATGCTTTTTATGATGATATATTTTATGACAGGTGTGAAAGTGTAATAAAAATTATTATTTATGACATCTAGTTAATTCATCACAAAATTTTGATCTTTTATGACACATACTTTTATTTCATCAGAAAAGATTTATTTGTTACAATTTTGATATCGTCGGAAAAATATTTTCCTTAAGTATTGCAATTGTAATTTTTTATGATAGTTTTGTTAGAGGTGTCAAAAAAGTTCTAATAAAATTTAAATTTTATTTGAAGGCTTAAACAATCATCTCACATATTTCCTTTGTTTCTATTTTTTTAATACCCTGGTCATACTCCAAAAAATAAAAATAAGAATTTTTTTCTGAGATATTGGCTATGCTTTCCTTGAAGATTTCACATCCTTGTTATCCTATCTTTTCTTATTAATTTAATTTCTCTAGCCATTAAATATAAAAAAGAAAAAGGAGGGTTAGGTTTGTAGTTGTCTAGTTCTCTTGTATGAAAATTATCATTTGTGAATTTCTTGATTTTGATTCTTTGGATTGGTAGGCCAACATATTCACCAAAATGTTTCTTGGGGCTTAGAATTTTCAGTGCATTGCAATTGTATAGGCAGCACACGCTGGAAGCAAAATCATAACTAGAAGGCTCTGGGAATTATCGAGAAGAAAAATGGCAAAGAATTTTGGATAAAAGCCTAATTTTCTCTTCTCAATCACTTTTTAGTCACTATTAACCTCCTAAAGGTATGTATTATTTGTTGTCTTTCTTCTTTGATTCTTCTCTTTTCTTCTTAATTTTTTTACATTAAAAAGGTGATTTTTTTTTGGCTTAGTATTTTTCTTGAGATATCTTCTTTGTTTTGTGATTTTCTTAATTTGGACACTCGTTCAACTACGAATTCTTGTAATTCAACAAGTAGATATTATGGGCCTTTAGAATTTCATAATTTCAACAGAAACAAATCGATAAATACATAAACATAAGCAGTAGATGTAACAGCCCCACCTTACCCAAAGGCGCACCAAAGGGCTTAGCGGACTGTCTGCCTAGCTCTCGCCAGGACTCGAGTCGAGCACTCGCTCAATACGTACACATAATTAATACAAAATAAAACACATTCATAAAGAGATATATTCATAAAATTCATTTGAAGTACAGGTATTACAAAAGGTTTTACGCACTAAAATTTACATAGTATGTACAAGAATAGCCTAAACAAGTGGCTATCAAAAGATACCAAACAAAACATGTACAATGTCCAAAATCAGCTTTTCCAGCTTTAGTATTTTGGGAAACCTGGTTAAAGAAAACAAATGAACGGGATGAGCTATAATAGCCCAGTGAGTGTCCAAGTCATGCAATCATACCCAGAATCTATTATTTTATTGAACAAAATAATTGACAAATTAAGTAGACAAGTTATGAACAATTTAATTAACAAGTAGTCAATGGCGGATACAGGGCTCAACTACAGAAGCAAGCTCAACCGCAGAAGGAGCAAGTACTGATCATGTAACCATGATGTTAGAACTGAGATAATAGCTCGGGTCTTTATCAAAGGTCATGCCAGTATTATCAAGCAAGAACCCTAACCACCCTTCACCTTACAACCTCCATACAGGCTACCACATCCAGGGAGAAAATCTCAACCCTGAAGGGCCAACACGCAAGAAAGTTCAATCCAGAGTTGGCCTCTTTGAGGATTCACAACTCATAAGGGAAAGAACATCACGCCCTAAAACACCCAGCACCTTATATCCTTCCAAGCCTGTCCGGGTTGACTATCCGTGAAGTAACGGTGAAGTTAGTCACGGAAGTCTCATGCACAAGTAACACATTGGATAATGAAAGCGTGTAACACATTGCGGAATAGAGGTGATAAAGTACATATCTTTCCTCAAGTAACACATGTCATAAAATAACAATTACAAGTATAGCATAATATTTCATAATATAACATTCTCAAGTATGACAAAGCAATTCATGCATCATGCACATATAGAGACACTCACCTGAATTGCCTATGAAAATATTTCGTAAAATGGTCGCGATTCACTTTCGGGTCCTGAAATTTAAAAGAAATAATCTAATGAAAATCTAATTAAAATCCTAAGTAATTTAGTAAAGAAACTCAAGAAATATCCCACTTATTTCTAGAGTTTTGGTTTTAGGGTTTCTAGGGTTAAGGGTTTTCTTATTCTAAGAAAATTTAATCTATCACTAGGATCATTTCTAAAAATTCCTACACTTCAATTTCCTTCAATTGAACATATTCTAGGTTTAAAATCTCACTTGTCATTTTTTTATTCTTTTAATTCTACCAAAATTTCGGCAGCATTTCCCCTTAAAATCGGACTAACCCAAATTTTTTTCCTGCAAGAAAATCAGCCATCCAACCCAAATTCAACAAGTTCTACAACTTTTATATTCAATTCAAGCTCAAATTCAATCAAGATTCCACTAAATTCCAAGAATTCTACTCCAAGAATCTTCAACCAAACAACATATAGCACATGAAATTCCAAGGTTTAAAATGTTATCTACTAGTCTATCTAAGGACAAGAACACTTTATCTAGCAAGTAAATCTTCAATTCAAACTATGTTCTTCATGTAGGTAGTACCAAGAATCTAGATGTAAACTTGTACAAAACACTACATAAAACTTGAAATTACTAGGAAAAGTTCATAGTACATACCTTGATCAAGCTTAGAAGGTTGCTTAGGAAGAAGAAAAACTAAATTTCTATGGTGTAATTGCTCTAATTTTGGAGAGAAAGCTTCAAGAAGTTGAGAGAAAAATGAGAGGAAAAGAGAGAGAGTAAGGGCCGGCCAAGAGAAATGAAAAAGAGAGAGAAATAGGCTAGAAAAATAGAAAAGAAATAAAGAAAAAGGTAGGTAAAATAATAACCAATTAAAGCATAACAAGAGTAAGACTAGGGTTTAGTCTTTTAATGCATTAGGTGTTAACTTGGATTAATCTAATTGGTGGAACTCTTCACGTCTTTATCACCTAGTAATTAGTAATATTATGGAATAAATATTAAAGCAAAAGAGAGAAGAAAAGAAAGAGAGAAATTTGGCCACAAGAAATGAAAAGAAAAGGGATATATTCTGCCAAAGAGAAAAGAAAGAAAAGAAGAAAATTTGACCAAGAAGAAAAGAAAGAAAGAGAGAATTTCGGCCAAGAGAGAGAGAAATAGGGAGAAAAAAAATTTCAGCCAAGGAAAAAGAAAATAAAGCAAGAAAATAAGTGAAATTTTTGAGTAAAAATGAGCTAAAATTCAATTGGTCAAAAGACTAGAAAATAGTAGAATAAGTTAGTCACTATTAAACTCTAATATAAACTAATGGTCCAATGAAATTAATCCCAATTAGGTACTTAGGTGTCTCACTTAATCATGAAAGAATCTCATTTACTTAACCTAATTAACTCAAGTAATCTTTCAACTAATGAATCAAGGATTAACACTTAACCCTAAATAAAAGAATGTCTCTTGTGAGTGCATTTTCTAGGGTGTTACAGTAGAGGCCTTTCGGTAATTGTAAAGGTTCTCATGTATGGAGTAGGAGTGTTTTGAATCCATTCAGACCCTTTGTTTGATTTTGAATGGAATAACTAGCAAATATTTAACCCAACAAGTTTTCCGAATAAGAGAATGTCTGTGTAATATCCTTCATCTTTCATCTATTGTCCTATTTTCAATATGGTTTTGACGTACAGAGGATATAGAAACCATTTTTTCTTGTAATTAAGTTACCATGCTTCCCTATTTGTAATTCAATTTGGTTTGTGTAGACTCCTATCTCATTGCTCATTTTGATTTGGGCTTTTAGGTTTTAAATTCTTCTATCTCAATTTTTCATGTAGTAGTATGCTACTGTGACAGTAGGTAGGTAGTAGGCACCACTCCACCATGAGCCAGTTATTAATTAAAACTTTCTCTACACAAAACACTAAGTAGTTACTTTAATAGCCATAGATTTTGATCAATGTTTTGAGTCCTAACAAAAATCAAGTGACTAACAAAAGCCTTTCTCCAAGTATAAGAACACAAATGTAAATCACCCCAGGACATTTCATGCATTACTTGGATTTGCAAGAAATTGTAATCATTGAGAGATAGAATAGGATAATTTACATTTGTAGAAAGCATCTCGATTATGTTTTCATTAAGACCAATACTTTTCTAATTTCTCTTCTTCCTCCACCCTTCCAAATGTATGATGTATCTGCAGAGACAGTTATAAGTAGAACATCACAAGACAGACCCAAAAAAAGAAGAAGACTAATTTTTCCTGCCTCATGAGTACTTACCTCAATTGGTTCAATATGAAGAATCCACTTAGATCCATCTTATCCTTTACCACCTGCTCGTTCCACAATAAAGCTCATTGGCCCACATTCATACAAGAGCCTCAATTAGCCGATATTGCTGTTCTTGTCTCGAGGGTATCTGTAATTCCACCATACAACAAAGTCCTATGAAAATTAACAAAAAAACTACCAATGTATCGAACAAAGTAGGGCTTGCCACTAGGACAAGGGTCCTTGAGATAATCAATGTACTTCTTCAACTTATCCCATAGCTAGTAGTTACCTTCATTAAATGCATAAATTTTCCCTGCCTTTGGTATTTGAATGTTTTATTGAGTAAGTAAGAATTCTCCATACATGGGATCCAAGGTGAATGCAAAGGTCACATTTCCCAAGGTTAACACGAAGATAACTGAGCTGGAGTACATGCAATAGCCTACAACAAGAAGATTGTTTCCGGGCTAGCATACATTCACACACACCTTTGTTCCACTTGGTCTAGCTACAATGTGCAATGCAAAAAAAAAAAAATTGTTTCAATGTGCATGTTTTAGGAATTTCAGTTATAGCAACATTTTATAATAAGATAAATTGAAGTTGTTTATTTGGTTCATTTTGTGCATCTTTAGCCCCTTTGATTTGTAATAGTCATTATTCTGCTCCTTAAGAATTACACCATAAATTGAAGCTATAGTACGTGATATAGATATCCTTTCTATCCAACTATATTCTCATATAGAGGTTTAAGCTTCAAGCACTACAAGAAAAATGATTATTAGTGACAAAGATTTTCAGTGACAAAAAAAAGTTGTCACAAAATACCTATTTTAGTGACAACAAATGATCTTGTCACAACTAACATTTATGAGGTGTACTTGTCAGTGACAACAAGTAAATGTCGTCACTAATCACTTCCCGGCAAAAGGCGCCAATTCTCATTACTGACAAGTGGTGCAAGTTGTCACTAACTCGTCACACGTTAGTGACAACATTTTTGAAGTTGTCACTAAAATTTGTCCATTGAAGTAGTGACAAAGTAAGTTGTCACTGAATTAACACTATTTTCTGACAACATTAATAAATTGTCACTGATATGTATCTATTAAGGTAGTGACAATCATAGTTGTCACTAAATGAATGCCATATATGTACCCATAGGTAGTGACAAAATTTGTTGTCACTAAATACACAATACTTTTTTCACATTTAAAATGTATTTTTCCAGTTAGTGACAACATCTTCGTCACTAAACGTGTACCCTTGTTTGGCTAAATAGTGACAACCATTATTGTCACTGAATATGCACTATTCTCTAAAAACTCTACAATATGAGATAGTGACGGCATGTGTCGTCACAAATGTTCACTAATAATGTGCAAATTATACCTATCATGATAGTGACAACAGTTGTCGTCACTAAATAGAAATGCTATTGTAACATATTAGTGACAACAATTGTCGTCAGAAAATGTGCACCCTAGGTTTGGCTAATTATTGACAACAATTATCGTCACTAAATGTGCACTCTTTTATAAAAGTTCAAAATGCCATAAGTGTGTTGAATCTAAAATGAGATAGTGACAACAATTGTTGTCACTGAATGTTCACTATAATTTGCAAGTTATACCTATCATGATAGTGACAACAGTTGTTGTCACTAAATAGAAACACTGTTATGAGAAAAGCTTTTCACTGACAATATCCTCAAGTTGGCATTGATTGTATTTTTTAAAAAAAACCCAAATTCATGATGGTAGTCTTTGTTTTTTGTTGTAATTGCTCCTTAATTACGTTGTCCAACTTGTGTAAGTTATAATTCTTGTGTTCTTGTGTCATTGTTTGATGTCAAATAGTTAATTTTTAAATTATTTTGTTAATGTTGGTGTATGTGTAGAGCTGTAAATTAAATGAATCAAATTTGATGCTGTCAGGTTTGATTCGAAAATTTGAATTCGGATTCGGATTCGAGTTTGAGTTAGATACGAGCTTAAAATTTAGGCTCAAGCAATTCAATTTTGTACTCGATAGGTTCGAGTTCAATTCGAAACCTCGAGTTTTTTTATTTTTTAATTTTTTTGTATTATTTAATTAATAAAATATGTATTTTTATATAAACTATATTATTTTATGTAAAATAATTATTATATATTAAACGAAAAATTATTAAACAAAAATTATTAAAAAATAATTCGAGTCTTGTTGAGCTGAATATGTATAACCTCGAATTCAATTTGATAATGTAATTGAATCTTAATTTTTTTCGAGCTTGGAAAAACTAAAATTCGAATTGAGCCCTTAACAAATCACGCCCAAACTATTCGTTAAGGGCTCAATTCCTGTGATTGTTTAATTCAATTTGATTTAATATTTTAAAAAATAATAAGGTTTTAAAGTCATTGTTTTATTTAAAAAATATGTTCTTTTGAGGTCTCAATTTTACGGCATTTTTATAGAATATTAGTATAGTTTCATCAAAATTAAGCATTTTTTGTTCTTCTATGTAAATATGTGAAATCTCTCACCTATACAATAAAAATCTCATAAATACAAAATACAAACTCCAATGAAATGTTACCTTTTTAATTGAAAGAAAAACAATTAAAAGAGAGAATGGAGCCTAAAGTAGTTCCAAATAATTTGAAGATGTAAATTGTAACTATGTATTTTTTTTTTTTACTTTTGTTTGTATTAAAAGAGAGAATGCAAAAGCTAATGTTGACCTGCAATGCATATGTGATCTAAATACTTATAATGATATTTTTTGACTTTGATTAAGTTAGATACGTCAATTCAAAGAAATGTTATTGCATGCCTAAAATGAAATATTAAAATAAAGTAAAAAATATATTATATGCAAAACATAAGGAATTATCTTTTTTCTTCATATATATTTAAGTAGTTCTGAAAATTAACATTAAACTTGTACGGTTTTTTTTCCTATCAAATGAAACAATTAACAAGATAAATATAAACAAAATTTCTAATTTGTATGAATTTCAATTAAGAAAATGAGACTACTTTTTGATTTTCATATTAATCAAGTTGTTGTAGATAAAATTACATTGAGAATGTGCATTTGATTTTCGTAAGCTTTATTTTTTAGGAGATTAAATACAATTTTCAATGGTTAGTTTATAGCATTTTTTTCGGTTGTCTTAAGAGAAACTAATGGATGATAAAATTTACTAAGTCTTGAATTCTACTCTCTAAGTCAAGCTCTTTTCTCTGGACTAAGGCCAGGTTACCTTTACTTTGGCTCCTCAATCTGTCCGCCCTTCCCCCCAAAAATTTTCACCAAAAATCAAATTGCCCCCTCTCCCTACCAGATTCCCCACTTCCTGTCTTCCTCGGCCTTCTTTCCCGTTTCTCTCTTCCTCTCTCTTTCTTATTCACTTCCAAAATCCATAACCTTTACCTCCTTCCAAATTCCACAACTTGCAGAGAATCTTGAGTTGTCCAGCTGTGCCCGTTAGATGGGCTGATCGATCCTTCATCGGAGTTGGCTGTGGGTGTGCTCTTGATCAGAATGGCTAAGCCCTTTGGGTGATAGGAGCTGGCCGTAGTAAGAGAAGAAGTTGGAAGGGTGGGATTTGATGTTCTCAAACAAGAACTTCCGAATTCAGAATGTAAGACCTAACTCTTAATACCTTTTTTTTTTAGTAGCTAGTATACTAATGATGTTATTGGAATCGAGTACCTTTTCCATGTCCTAAGTTAAAACCACCAATTTTTTATACCCACAAAAATAAAGATTCGTCAGCATCTTCCTTTCCCATGTCCTCAAGTTAACACCATTGAATTTTTGTACCACACAAAAATAAAGATCCGTCAGCAGTCCTTTAAGTTGTTATGCTAACTTAAATGGTTTGGTTTTAAACATTCTTTACCAGTGATCTGCTGTGTTGATCAGGAGGAGTTCAGTGTCCTTTAAGCATGGTTTCCAATTCAAAACTTGTGAATGGAGAGAGTTGTGGAAAAACTTTCTTTAAAATGGGTCGAATTCACTCAACTTCGGATTTAGCGTAGGCCTACATATTCTGCCGAATACTCTGGGTCCAATAAAAAAAAACTAATAATAATAAATTAGAATGGTGAAAACCTTCACAAATGACAATAATAATAAACGTATTTTTTCGAAATTAGTGGGGGTTCACAGCTAAATTCTAGTACAATGATTTTTTTTTTGGCCAGCGCGGGTACATGCCCCACTGGAGATAGCGTAGATCTGCCCCAGCTTACAAACATTCTTAGGCTTGAACGGAAGGTGTAGTTGGATATTTTTGAAGGGGTAGACAAATTAATCTATATTTTTGACGAGAGTGGAATAAAGTTTTTTGCCGAAATCTATATGTTTCTGAAGAAGATATAGTCAAACCAATTCTTGTATGAAATTGCTATATTTATTTTCATTGTGCCAAAGATTTTCCTGCATTTCACAAGTAGGCAAGAACGAGAGATACCAGTGATTATTTGTGGTATTTGACCAGGTAAGCTTACTCTACATTACCTTTAAGAGTTCCTTGACAAGCTTTAAGTTTCTATTTTATAGCTTGCTTCATAACTTCAACTGTAGAGCAAAACTTCAAAAAATACATCATTTATAGACTTGAACTAGATCATGAAAATAGGATGGTCAAAACATGATTAGAATTGGAAACTTATGTTCATTAGAGAGTGCAAAGGTAGTCTTTTAAGACATTTGAGAAGTTTTTAATCATGATGAACGATAATTTTTGGTACCCCCCACCTCTAACAGATCCAGTTTAATTTTATGTTTCTGCTTTCAATCCAGCATTGATATTAGTTCATCAGAGTCATTCTTTCGGGGAGGACGAAAACCTACACTCTGTGTGCAGTCGAAGTGTCATGCTGTACATGTCTTTGTAAATGGGCAGCTATCAGGTAAGATGTCAAACTTAGCATTTAACCAGGAGTGATGTTCTCAACTATGAATCGAGGATGAAATCTTCTGTATTTCACTACATTATACAGGATCAGCTTATGGTTCACGCGACGATATGAGTATTAGATTCAACGGACCTGTAAACCTTCTTGCTGGAACAAATAGAATTGCCCTGGTGAGTACAGCTGTTGGATTACCAGTAAGTTGTCTCTCAACCAGTCTGTTTGCTTGCAACCTTGGTTAGAGACTTCTCTTATACTTATGCTAATTGAGCACTATGGTACTGATATTCTAATAAGCCATCAATTTAAGTGTAATTATTCTGCAGCAATTTTGGCCTAGTTGATAGTTTGTGTAAGATTTCTTGCAATTCATTTCACCGTCAAGTCAGATTTGACAAGGCATTTTCAATTTTCCCTCAAACAAACGAATAGCAAGTCTGATTAAAAAAAATTTGATTCTTATTTAAAATGCTGATCTTTTTTATTTTACGAGAAACATGTTTAGTATCACCTTCGATACTGAAAATTAGCACTTCTTTGTAGTACTAGACTAGGATTCATTCTTTACTATGTAATTCTTTTATTTGTCTAGACTAGGAGGAGCAAGGACGTTGGACTTTCCCCTTTAATTGAGGCCTTCAAATGAGAGATGCTATATCTACATTGATCATCTTGCCATCGGCAATTGATCGACGCATTAAATTTAGGGAAGGAAGAAAAGTTATGAACAGAGTAAGGGACAACAAAGGTAGAAGATTACTAGATAGTCTCGAATTTGCTTATTTATATAAACATAACACGGAATTCCAGATGCTAATTGAAAATAATTAAATTGAGTGTTAATTATTTTGCAAAAGTTCAAGAAAAGTGTTTCCTTATGCTTGACATGGAGCACAAACTTGAACTGCCATTCAAATTGAGCTTGTATATATGGTATTGTTCTCACTCGATTCTTGTTTTTATAAAAGTTGATTTTAGTAAAGTTAAAAATTAGAATCCAAAAGCTAGTCTTTAGTTGCTTCTGATTTTAGCGTAAAAAATTGAAAAGCATGAGGGAAAAAAAAACAGTTGAGAACATCACAAACAAATTTTTCAAAATCATAAACTAAAAACAAGTATAATAAAGCAGTTGAGAACAGGTCCATTGTTAAGGTCAAATCTTGGTTTTTGAGGAATTAATTGACTCAAACTTGTTTTTAACTCCACGTGAAAAAGAGACTAAAGCTTATATACTTATACACTAGAAAATCTTATATGCTTATACACTAGAAACTTATATGAAATTACACATTCCAAAATACACATAACAGTAGTTAACTCAAGGTGAGTCAAGATTATGGAAGCTGAAAATCAAGCCAAAGCAAGGATAATACAATTTCTTAAACTAGTTGAGTCAGCTTAAATCAGGTCATTCTGAAACAACATGATCCGGGTTCACAGCTTCACCAAGTAGACATTACATATTTTCCCTTTTATGTTTAACTCTTTGCAATGAAAAGGTATGCTCAGGCTATGTGCCCTTGAGAACAATGCACAATAAAACATAAAACAGAATATGACCAGAAACATCTCGTGCTTAATATATTGAGAGTGCAACCAGACATACCTTCAAGTTCTGTTCACCCCCATCAACAGCAATCTTGTCAGGCTGAATGGCCTCGTACTCATTGATGTCAACCCAAGAAATAGTACCAAAGACACCGATAAAATATATGTCACTGTTGGTAAAAACTAGGCAACCAATCATTCTAAATTTCACCTTGAATGCAAAAACTTCAAGATTATCAAACTTTCCATTTAAAAAACAGAAGTACTGTATGTATTTTCCTATATTTTGCATGTATAGAAAAATATTTGGCGTTACAATAACTGAATGTGGCTCATGCTCTTCAAATGGCTTCTGGTGAAAACAAAAATCCGGCTAAAATAATAGTTTCTATGTGCTACAAGACACTGTGGCACAATTATATCAGTAAAATAGATTGGGCAACAATCAACAGAAGACTGAGGACAGAATGAGCTCCAGAGAGCCAGGTGGTACTGGGAAGGAAATGTTAGTGTATTACCGCAATGTGGAGATTTATTGGACAAAGTACAGTTGTACCACTAAAAACTTGAAGTTTGGTTATTAAGAATGTTCAAATCAAAAGTATCCCGTTTTATTGAACCTATTCTATTATATTAAAATTTTCAAAATAATTAGTTCAAAGTTTAAGCATCTCCAAAGTTCCAACCATGAGAGTTAAATATCCCTCTTTAGTAAGTACTATATTTATTTCACATATTATTGAAGCTATACATTCCAAAAAGAAAATATGAATTAATCTCTATGGAAAATATAAACTTTCATTTTCAGTACTCTAATCTCCCCTACGGTTTATTGTCAAATATCCCTGTCAGTAAGAACTATATATATTTCACATATTATTGTCGAAAATAATTGCCGAAACTCTGTATCAATTATCACTTGCATCTGCAAGTTTAATTTGGTGTACTATGCAAACTAAATGTTTATTGTGTCCTATTTTACACTCTACAATCTTTATTCTATCCTGATTTGCGTATTTAACTCATCCTATATTTTGCTCGAAACTTCATGGCCTTTGCACTTTGGCTCAATTATTATTTGTGTTTACAAATTATTTGTGTTTACAAAATAATTCATAAACGTGATCTCAATTTAAATTATAAGCAAATCTATTGAAGCATGTGACTACTTCAGACATATAGATGAGATGCTCTATTGTGGGTATCTGTTTAGAGACACCAAAATCCTGGTGCATCTAAAAAGTGATTCAGTGATCTTTTTTATTCATTCATCCTTGTTTATGCATCTTCTTACATATATGTGTGCACACTGTGCGTCCAATTTTTTTGTATTCATAGACATTTAAAAGGGTTAGGGATTGGCAAATGGTGTCTCTTAATAGAAGTGAATGCTGCGCCGTCTTTCTTCAACACCTCCATATTTTGCTGAATCTGAATTTGCATTTCTGAATTGGATAGAGATAGTGGGATAAGAGGTCTATTTACTGGGGTTGGTCCTTGCATTGGTCGTGCTGGCCCTTCTATTGGAATTGTGGTGTCTTTCTATGAAGTTGTGAAGTATGTTCTTCATCGGCAATATGCTACTTAATGGTAGCTTGGATAAAATAGATCAAACGCTACTCATTTTTTGAAATTTTAAAGGCGCAGTTGTTGACTTAGATGAAGCTAACTCCATTGTGGCTCTTAGATGGTTAGGCAGTTTTGATGATGTTAGCTTGTGGAACTTGGAAATGCAGGAAATAATTTGTTGTCTCAATTACTTTTCTACCTTATTAGGTGGTTTTACAAACCAGTCGTTAGCTTGAGAAGAAATTTTGTAAAAAAAAATTTTGGCCAGTTGGCAGGTTTTTTATGAGATCATCTCAGTTTGCGAGAATTATCATATACTGTCTTGCTTTTGCATTGAAGATCTTAACCTTCGATTCTTTCATTTTGCTCCCACTAATTCAGGTATGGAAATTTGGGGAAGTGCTAATGATGTTTAATTGCCCTCATTTTCCCTACTTGACATTGACCTGTAGTGCAAAAAGAACACATTGCCCTCATTAGTAGTCATTTATTTGTTGCTTCTCAAATATCTTTTCAATGGTTAACCTCCTGATAGAAATGTTAGTTCTAACGCTGAAACTTATCAAGCATAGGTGGTCAACTAGAATTATTATGCATTTCTTAGCATGATTTTTCAGAAAAAGCAAGGGGTACACTAGCTAACTTTAATTAAAGGGTTCAGATTGTGAGATCTTTTAAGTTCTTGCATGTTTGAATTCTTTCCTAAAGTATTGGTACATAGAAAATAGAACTTGATTATGCCATACTATATGAAGAAAGAAAGTTAATTCTGCTGCACCTATGGCAGTCACGGAAATTTTGTGGGGTGCTTTTGTTTCTTCAAGATCCTTCATCACTCAGTTTATGTGCTCTTAATCACTCAGTTTATGTGCTACCTTTGTATATAGTTGTGCTTTTTTCTGTTTTCATTTGTGGCTGGTCTTGGTGCGATGGAGTCCAGTTTCATGCTTTGCTTTAACTGGTTCTGCGATGGACTTTCCATAGCACTTATTCTTTTGTTATATGATCTTGTAAGGTGCTGTCTTAGTGACAATAAAATTAACTGGATAGAGACTATAATGAACTGGAATTTAGATGGATAGAGACTATAAGACCAGTTTTTTTGATAAGAATTGATAAGGATTTGAAGGGATGTGGGCTTTCAGGACTAGGAGAGCAGATTGACTAGTGGCAATATTTGTTTTCTTCATGAACGAAGATTACAAGAACTTGATTCTCAAAGTAGGAATTCGTACTCCAATACTTTGACTGCATGTACTGCTACAAATTTGACATGGCAGCCTAAATTATTTCCTTAAATTAATTTCCTTCTTTTGTTTATTAAGTATTTCTTTAATGAAGTTCATTGTATCGATCTGTTTTTTTTTTTTTTGAGATTGATGAACATGTGGTTGGAAATGGGTTAATTATTGTTAATTGAAAGCAAAGAGACCATTAATTGTGCTTAACCTTTCAAAGTATGGGTTGAAATGAATTAGCCCAATTAGTTAATATTTTGTCAAAATATTGGATTGGACAAGGGCTTTGTGGGTAGTTTCTCTCCACCTGTTTCTAAAGTAGAAACTGATGTGTAAATTGATGTTTTATGTGCTTGTAGGTAGGTTTGAATTCCTTTTTTCTATACTACAAAGTTTATTAGCTAATTATTCAGGTTAATTTTAAATGATATTGTTAACTAGTTAGCTAATTAATGGTTGAATGCAGTCAAAGCCAAAATGTATAGGACCGTGCCTAGTCCTTGTTGGATCTGATTTCTTGGAAACATCATCATCATTTTGGGAATATCTGTAATTCAGGTTCGAATTGTTGGCCTTCTTATTTTTATTAATTTTTTTGGGGTTGAATTATGAAATATCTTTTAATTTCAGCAACGAAACAATAAAAGTTTCAGTTTGTCAAAGGAAATTCTGTACAACATATAGGAAGAAAAAGATGTTGACTTAGTTGTGATAGTCTATACAACAGATAGGAAAATAGAAATCTCGATTCATATTAGAATTCAAAATGAAAATGTAGCATTCCTCTTGTAATTGTGTTGGTTGGAGGACATACGTGCAGAAATGTTTTCAAAGACTAAGCTTGCTGATTTGCTACTAACAGTAAAGCATGTATTATTTCATTTGATAAATCGGTTTTTGAATTGGCAAGAAGTATTACTTACTTTTTGAATGGCTCTTCAAGCTTTGTTTTTGGAACATTTGTATGGTTAAAACTGAGTTATCTTTGGTTAAGAGGAAATTTAGATTATTCAAGGTCATAAAATTTTGATCTACAAACTGAATGATTCAACCAAGTTGTATCATGGAATTTAACTCAATTTGGAATAAATATGGTTCAAATTTGAACATTCCTATTTACTATTTTTGATGATGTTTCCAAGAAGAAATTGCAGCTGCTACCACTACTTTAGAACAACATGACCACATCAACGAATGCTAGTTTTGTGAAAGATACTTTTGAAGAAAACAAAACCAAAAGAAGAACTGCACTTGACATTTTTGACTAGTGTTTTTTATTTGAAACACTTATCAAATTGGAAAATTTCTATTTGATTCTCTTTTTGCTATGAGCTTCATTAATTCAATTTCTTAATTACTATTTTTGAAATACTAGGCGAAGAACTTATTAGCCACCATTCAGAAGATCAGATCCCTGTGAAGTGCGTCACTATTTGCTAGATTTCAAGGTACCAAACATGTATTTTATTAGCATAGCATGGTCAATAAGTGGTAAATGAAGCATTGATTTACATTGAATAAACTAGTTTTCTTTTTTTTTTCTTAACATTTTGTTCATTGCATTGATTTGTATATGACAATATTTAAGAAAGTGACTATAGAGCATGGCTTAATTGTGTGCCTTCGGTTTGTTAGACATCTTGTATTGTCCCACTTAGTTTCAAAACAAGATACTAATATTCAATAAATACTTGTCACAACTGGGCAAAGAATTTACTGAATTTGGCGCTATTTGTTGATTTTTTTTACATCAAGTGCTTGCATCTTGATAATAACAAGAGTATGATTTATATATCTTAGGTAAAAGGCTGCAATAACATGGACAAAAGTTGGATGCAAATAAAAGATCACCTAGACAGCAAGTATTTAGATGGTGTTAAGGAATTTATCAAATTTGCATACTTAGGCAAGGATCCCAATTGTAAACTTCCTTGTCCTTGTAAACTATGCAACAATTTTGATGCACAAACTATGGAGGTTATGGATGAACATGTCAGTTGTAAAGGAATTGTTGAGAGTTACACTAGGTGGATTTATCATGGTGAAAGTTTAGATGAATCTGATGGTGATGAGAGTGATGAAATAGATATAGATGATAAACATAGTAGTTGTGATGATATTCATGAAATGTTGAATGATGTTGGAGCTGCTAACTTCGGTGGGAATTGGAGGAATTCGGGAGAATGTAGTAGGGAGGATCGGAGTAAGCCTGAAGGTGAAGCAAGTAGATTTCTTAAATTGTTATCTGAAGCTGAACAAAACCTTTATCCAGGCTGTGAGCATTATTCAAAACTCTCATTCATTGTTCATATTCTCCATTTGAAAACAATGAATCAGTGGACTTGCAAATCTGTTGATATGTTGCTCAAATTTCTCAATCAAGTGTTTCCTATGGCATCAATTCCTAGTTCATACTATGATGCTAAACATTTCATTAGAGAATTAGGACTTAAGTGTGAAAAAATACATGTTTGTGAAAATGATTGTGCACTCTACTGGAAGGAAAATGCCAACCTGGATCATTGCCCAAATGAAAATTGTAAAGCACCTAGATATAAGTCTCATGGATCTAAAATTCCTAAGAAGGTGATGCGGTATTTTCCATTGAAACCGAGACTACAACGACTCTTTGTTAATAAGGATATTGCACAGGATATGAGGTGGCATAAGGATAGACGAGTAGATGATGGCAACACTATGAGCCACCCAGCTGATTCAGTAGCTTGGAAAGAATTTGACAAAACCAATGAATGTTTTGCTGCTGATGCACGAAATGTGAGGTTGGGACTTGCAAGTGATGGTTTTAATCCCTTTGGAAATATGAATAATGCATATAGCATATGGCCTGTGATACTTGTTCCTTATAATTTGCCACCTTGGAAATGTTTGAAGGATCCTTTTTTCCTGTTGTCAATGATTATTCCTGGTCCTAAATGCCCTGGAAATGATATTGATATTTTTTTTCGACCTCTAATCGATGAGTTGAATGAGTTATGGTCCCCAGGTATTGAGACATATGATGCTTCAATTGGAGAGATGTTTCTTTTACGTGCAGCCCTTCTTTGGACGATTAGTGATTTTCCAGCGTATGCCTATCTGTCAGGGTGGAGTACAAAAGGATATGATGCATGTCCTATTTGTTTATATGACACTAGTAGTGTATATTTAAAACATGGAAATAAGTGTTGTTACATGGGACATCGTCGATTTTTGCCCCCTGATCATAAATGGCGAAGAGAAAAGAAGGCTTTTAATGGTGAGAGAGATCTTAGACAGCCTGTTGAAATTTTGTCTGGCGAAGAAATATTGCAACAGCTTCGGGATAATGAACAGGTTGACTTTGGAAAGGCACCTGATGTGCTTAAACGGAAGAAAAGAAAACGCAAGGAGAGTGGTATAAATTGGTTGAAGATAAGCATATTTTTTGAACTACCATATTGGAGTACTAACAAAATTCGCCACAACTTGGATGTTATGCATGTTGTGAAGAATGTGTCTGAAAGTTTATTGGCAACATTAATGAGCACGGGTGACAAAAACAAGGACAATTTAAATGCTAGAAGGGATTTGAAGGAAATGGGCATAAGGGAGGATTTGCATCTCCAACAAGATGGTGATTCGTACATAATGCCAGCTGCGTGCTATACTTTATCTCGTGAGGAAAAGCAAAAATTATGTCAATTTTTAAGCTCAATTAAATTTCCAGACGGATTTGCCTCCAATATAACTCGTTGTGTTAAGACAACTCAAAATCAAATTTCAGGCATGAAGAGTCATGATTATCATGTATTCTTACAGCGATTACTTCCATTGGCAATACGAGGCATGCTACCAAAGGAGGTTTCGCAAACATTAGTAGAGCTCAGCAATTTTTTTAGAAAAATTTGCTGTAGAACTCTACATTTGGATGAGCTGGAAATACAAGAGAAGAATATTGCTTTAATACTATGCAAACTTGAAAGAATATTTCCTCCCTCTTTTTTGACATAATGGTCCATTTAATGGTCCATTTACCTGCTGAAGCAAAGATTGGTGGACCAATACAATACCGATGGATGTTTCCATTTGAGAGGTAAATATTTCTTTTTTTAAATAGTTCTTTGATTTTATTAGACAAGATATTATAAGATTTAATATAATTGACTTAATTTTTTGAACATAGGAAAATGGGTCAATACAAACGATATGTGCATAATAGGGCTCGACCAGAAGGGTGCATTGCAGAGCGTTACTTGGATGATGAATGTCTTACATTCATTTCCATGTACTTACGAAATGTTCCAACTCGGTTTAATCATGTGGAACGAAATACAGAGAGGGTTGAAACCTCAGGAGAGTTATCTATTTTTTCAGGTGTTGCTCGACCTTTTGGAGCAACAATGTTTGGTTATATGGATGACGCTGAATTGAAAATGGTTCACCTATACATCTTAAAAAATTGTGAAGAGATAGATGAGTACATAAGGTAGGCGACCTTTATATGCTGACATATTCGAAGTTTCATTTTTTTATTTTCATATCCTTTAATTATAAGCTGTGCATAATGAACTAATATTGTTTGTATAGGGAACATATGGAAATTCTTCAAAAGCAAAACGTACCCAATGTCCAACAGCTACATGATTTAGAATTTCCAAAATGGTTTGAAGAGCGCGTAAGTATATAATAAGCATAACATAAATTTATCTATTGTTATAAAACTCGTAATTTGGTTAAAAATCACTAGTTTGATTCTTATTTGACATAGGTTTCTCAATTACATGCACTTGGAGAATGCAATGATGAACTCTTGTCATTGGCTAAGGGGCCTGATGTTCGAGTCAACAGATACCCAGGTTGTAATGTTAATGGGTATAGATTCCACACGAAAGTTCGTGAGAAAGAACGAAAAACACAAAATAGTGGCGTTATGGTTAAGGGGGAGCATGATAATGATGAGATAAGTTTCTACGGTATAGTCACTGATATATTAGAGGTGGAATACCCACTTAGTCAAAATCGTGTGATATTGTTCAAATGTGACTGGTGGGATTTGAAAAACAGTTCAGGAATCAGATTTGACAAACAATGGAATGTCACTAGCGTTAATGTGTCAAAGAAATGGTACACCGACCAGCCATATATATTGTCATCCCAAGCTGCACAAGTTTTTTATCTCAAGGATATGAAACTTGGTGGTCATTGGCATATAGTAGAGGTGGTCAATCCTCGTGCATCATATGATGTGCTTGAGAAAAGTGAAGATGATGTGGTTGGTGATGATGAAGCTTATCAAGAAGATGATGTTGAAGATTTGATTGGTGTGCAAGAAAATGATGAATTGCACTCTTTAAGACGAGAGGATGCATTAGCAGATGAGAGGATTGAAGCTACTATTTTAATTTCCAAAAATTCTTCCAAAAGTGCACAAGAAATAGATGATGATTTCATTGATGATGAAGACATTGAGCAATTTTTGAGTGATGAAGATAAAGATGAAGATATAATTGAAAGTGATGACTATGATTCTGATTGAACATGTGCTTTAAAAATAACAGTTGTAATGAAGATCTTCTTTCTGCATAACTGCTGGTTTGTCATACTTTCTTGCACAAATTTGTGAATAGTTTGATTTTCAATATTATGCCTCTAGCAAAGTGTCAATTTATGACATTCACTATGCATATCATATAATATTTTTTTCCTTATTCTGATGGCAGATGGCTGGACCTGGGAAAAAAGGATATGCCCACACGCGACTAAGTGGAGGTATAATCACATCAGGTTCACAACAATGCAGATCTAATGCAGCTGATAAGGTATTGAAAATAGAGTTTGAATACATTTCTACTTACTTGAATATGCATGGATTTCATGAATATTTGTTTGTTTTGTTCTTGTAGCAAGTTGGTGCAACAAAAGGTAATGTACTGACCACTACGGGCACTAGAGCAGGACCCTCGTCTGAAGGTGCATCGGCATCAATGTCACTTCAACCCAAATTGAATTCAGCTAGTCAGGTATTTAGAGGCTTTTTACTAGAATTTGTTATAGTAAGACATGACATATGTATTACAAAGAATAGCATTATTATTTATGTTCGCAGAATGATAGCTCTTACAATTGCTAACAGAAGTTCCTAATAATAAATTACATATAATCAACAATTCATTAAAAATGGTCATAGTTAAGTCACTATGAGAAATGTTGATTTTGGACATGGAACAAAATTGGTTTTTGAAAATTTTATTCAGGATGAAAGATAAATAACATTAAAAACATCTTCATGATAGCGTGAAATTTAGTCCATTCCAAGTAATCACTAGGGTCGAGTTGTAGCATTGCTTATTTCTCTCTCTCTCTCTCTCTCTCTCCCTCCTCTCTCTCTCTCTCTCTCTCTCTCTCTCTCTATTTATAACAGCAAAAGAAGCACAAAATTGAAAAAATGATGTTTGAGAATAGAGTTTGTTGAAAGATGGTTAATTCATTATCACGTGATGAGGTTATGGTAGATTAATAACACGTTTATGATTTCAGTGTTGCTTAAGTTGAAAATATAAACATATGGGACAAATTGATTGCATAGATGTGCATGACTGTCTAGTGGCTTTAATGAGCCTTCTACAATATAAAGGCATTAATGATGTCTTAGGTGTTGTAAAAAGGCTATAATAGGCTAT